>LR139039.1:0-23787 GCA_900659605.1 Tisbe holothuriae | reverse complement strand
TCTGCTCTTTTACCAACCCCTAGATCATGGACATCAACTGCATGATGAAAGGAGTTAGAGCTTCAATTTTTCTTGAGAAACAGGCTAGATATGCCTTCTCTCATATGCGGAAATTTAATTTTAGGCTTAATAGTATACATATATTTTAAATGTAAGTTTAATGCAGAAAAGTGCGAAATATTGGCCACATTTTGGGCCATGTTTCTACTCTGATTACTGTGTGAAAATATTGCTGTATACAATGCCATGAAAAGTTAATACATTTTAGTATGGACTCTAGTCTACCATATGAACCTAAAAGTTATTTTAAAGATATGCTTCATACAGGCTCTAACACTTAATCAAAGTCAGTCATTTTAAAGGCAAAATGGCTTGGTAAATCTTACATGTCAATGGTCATTTGAGCATGAAGAACACTTGCTAAGTTCATGTAAATTTGAACTAGCATACCTCTCAGGGTCTAGTATTATATGAACAAGTTTTGCATGGCTAGTGGCATACATTTTGGCAGGCATGCCAAAAACGTATTTTCCCTATATTTTCTCCTTTAATGAATCCGCGTAAGAGAAATCTGGGTCACCCGCTTAAAACTGATCCCATGAGAATATACCTAGAGTAAGAGGAACATGCTTTTAACAAAACAATGAGAATGATAATGAATCTAAAAGCTCTGAAAAAATGAGGTAGGGTTTGTTAACGAAAATATGAAAATAAAGGGTCGCAAATGTCGCGGACAAATTTGGGTCCTAACCCTGTACTAGATTCGCTCTCAAAATAATAGTGCCAACTGAACTTGCCTAACCAAACCTAACCTAACATTCCTCACTTTTGGGAATGAGTTACCAAGATACCCTTACCCTGCGGGAGCCCTAGCCCTGCGGGAGCCATGTACGTTGGCCATGGAAACCTAGAATGACCCATGACTTTGGCCCGACATGTTCCCTAAATACATTAGCCCTGCACATGCCCTGCGGCTGCGGGGCTCTAAGCCTTGGGAGCCCTTCTGTATAGGACTTCTGAGTGAAACAGCAGTAACACAAGAGTATAATGCATTTACCTTGTGTCACCTTTCTAAGGAATAATTATAAAATGTGTAATACATTTTTTGGGGAAAATGTAGTTCGTGGTCCGTAGGGTCAAATTACAGGCAAATGGTGGTTTTTCATAATATTTAATGTTGTTTCCTATAATTCAAGCTCTTGCCTTCTAAACAAGCCTATTTTGACCTTTCTACCTAAACTTTTACCTTGGTGGATACTAAGCCAAAGTTACCTGCTGATTCATTTTAGTGCTAATTTGCCTGACCCAACCTAACCTGGCAGTGTCAATGGTAATGTAGTATTTCCTTGATTGCCCTAACTCTACAGGTGCCCTAGCCCTGCGGGGCATCTAAACAAGTCATATTGTCATCCCCTAGCCCTGCGGGGCACCTGCAATGAGCATACTATGCTTTGTATCAGCCATTAATGACATAGCCCTATGGGGTACCAAATTCTGCCATTTCTGGGTATTTTGCTGTAGTAATGTACATTCACAGTGGTTTCCTGTTGCAATAAATTGAGAAGAAAGTTAAAAATAATCATTAATCACTAGAAAGAGGACATTTTTAGAGGTGGGTGAAATAAAAATTGAGAGATCTCTTAATTTAATTCCAATATGACCCATTGGGACCACAAACTACATTCAAGCCCATTTTTTACGTAAAATATATTTATTCCCATCAGAAAAGTTACGTGAGGTACAAGAACTACATGCACTTTGTTTATTTTGAGTTCACAAAAATGCTGCTAATTAGATCCTAGGGACCACGAACTATATTCAAGCCCAGATCGGATTTAGTTTAAAAAAAATAAAGATGTAATTTTGGTATAAAATTCTGTTTGAATATGAAGCAAGATGTAAATAAATACAAAATAAAATAAAATCAAATAGCATAGGTAACATAGGCATGTGGTTAGTCTGGCTTGCTTTTATGTAGAGGCGTTTAAGAATTGAGGATAAATCATGCAAACATATCCAAAACGTATGGCCAATGCAAGTGAAAAAAATACTTTTAATTTTTTGGGATATGCTAATGTAGTGTACAAAATTTATGGAGATACATAAGTAACATTTCCTATGCTGCAACATATATAAATATTACTTCCCACTAGGCAAATTAAGTGTTGACAACTTGGCCTCTAGCAGTACAAGGCTGGAGGGAAAAAGGCAGCAGAGCTGAGGCCGGTTGGGCTCCAAAGAGAACCTTTATCCCTTAATCATCCAACAGTGGAGCCCTTTATTCTGGGACTTTGTCCGTCGGTCAGTCATTCAGGCAATTCAGGCAGCAGACACGATCCCGGAGAATCCCCTGAAAGGCCGTGCCAATCAGAACATCTCTCCAGCAAACTGAGAAAACCAATCCCTGCACTGCCACGAACCCTAGGGGCTCATGAGATACTCACTTTGCGCCATTGGAGAGAGAGGACAGCCAGGGCGATGCCAAGAAGACACCAAGAAACCGGACACTAGGATCGACACACCTGCCCAGCGCTTCAAAAGTCACACCGCACTGTAACCTAGGGCTCGGTTTCGGTTCTGGTTTCGGCCTTTCTTTGTTGTTGACACTGGAGTGAGAGACCGTCCGGACGAAGACGCGATCCACAATCGGTCACATCTTGCACACACCGCACAAAACACTCGAGAACACACTGCACAGGATTCGGTGGCCTTGTTCCAATGGGGGAACCACCGTTTTCTCGGGTTGGAGTCGTCTCTGTTTCCAGCTCCACCAGCAGTAGTAGAAGTTGAAAAAAAAGTCGTCAGAGCAAAAACGGAGCGAAGTTGGCTTGAGTGCGTGAGTGAGTGCAGAGTGCTGCTGCAGCTCAGCCGACGACGACGCCAAGCCCGCTCAGGACAGGCAGCAGCAGCAGAAGGAGAGAGAGAAAAAGAAGAAGAAGCAGAAGAGAAAAGGAGAAGGCTGCGCAGACCCATCTAGCGGACAAGAAATGAAAGACGAGAGAGAGGCGATGCAAACGGGGAGTCAAAAGATCACGATGGCACCATGAAGGCGGCAAATTCAAATGGGTGGCAGTTTCGAATTTTTTTTGCGAACTTGGTGCACGCAAATGGCTTTTGCATACACATATGCGTTAATATACTCGTAGTACTTAAAATGAATTTAGACTTGAAATTGAAGAATTGAACATTATTAATATTATTACCTAGGTTTCTTTTTAGCACCTATTATTACCTTGTAAAGAGCTAGGAAACACGACAGAGTCGATGGATTAATTGTATCCTACGAGTGGGACGGCTACTTACTCCAGTAAGTAGCCGTGTTACTCATAGATTGTATCATATGGTATATATTTTTTTCTATAATATAATTTTCGTAGGAAAACGACTTTCTTAATAATAGCACCTTAAGTGAAAGTCCAAAGATGTTCATAAATCAAATAACCTATAAAGAATATGACTATGAATCTCTACGCAGTCTCCTTATCCCTCAGCGCCTTGGCACACTTTGCCACCTCCTTCTGGTACTTTGCAGTCCTCAGGTTCGATAGGTCGTACATGTGCAGAAGCGAGGACGCAAAGCCAAAGCCGATTTGCAGGTCGGGCTCCCACTGGAGGACGGAGCCGCCAAGGCCCATCCAGCCGATCCAGCCCTCGCGGTAGGATTTGGAGGCTACAACGCGGGCGGGATCATCGGAGTATGTTCTGGAAAAAAGTAGTAGACGATATTTAAATAATTATCCTTTTACTTAATACTTAATACTTTTTACTTAATAGACCAAAATACTACACTCGTAAGAGGAAAGAGCAGAGCTTGTTAAGTTGTCATAAGTTACATCAAAGATATCAACTTTTTTTTCATGAGTCAAGAGTCACTCAAGACTGATACGTTCAGGACTTATGTTTTCAAGATAATTGAAACTGTTTTTATAACTCACTCAAACTTGTTGACCCCTCCCTGCGAGAAGCTCGTCTTCATCCCACCCAAACCGTAGTCCCTCGCCACCTTCCACTCCTCCTGCATGGCCTGCACCGCACCCTCTCCGAGCACGCGCACACCCTCCACCTCGCCGCCTCCCACAATACACGCCGCGATCTTAGCCAACCCGCGTGCGCTCGAACTAACCCCAGCGCTCGGCGTCTCCCCCTTGCGGCACTCTTTGTCATTGAAAGAGACCGCGATGTTAGCCATGGTCATCCCTTCAATCTGGACCTTGGGGCGGCGCTTCCGGGTGGCCTTTGCGGCCTCTTCCTCCGCCGTCAGAGGCTTCTTCTTGGTGGTAAACGCCTTGTAGGCGAGTCCCATGAGGTCCACGATGCTGATCTCGCTCTTGGAGCCCAGCCAGTACGGCAGGCTGCACTGCCAAAGAATGGTCCTGAAAGTATCGCATTAAACACTGTGACGAAAGCTACTAAGTACTTTATTAATATTCTTACTTGTAGTCCCACATCCGAATGTCTGTGACCTTTCGAAGCTCTTCCTCTTTAACGCCAATGAACGTGTTGATGCCGAGCTTGTTGGAAACGTCGGCGCGGACAAACTCGCCCATGGTGCGTCCAGAGGGCTCAGCGCGGCGGAAGATCTCGTTCAGAAGCCAGCCTCGGGAAACTGAAAGAAAATTATTAGAAAGCACGGACAAAAAATTAAATAAAAATTATTTAATTCAAATATTTTACTTTTACAAATGTTTTACTTACTTGCGTGGTACTCTCTCTTGGTCTCGTACGCCGACGGCGGGTAGTGCTGCTCGTCCTCTTCAATGGCCTTTCCCACCACGTTCTTCTTGATGCTCTCCGTGCTGAAATCCTCCCACTTGAACACCTTGTCGATCCAGGGGAATCCGCCCTCGTGGCGAAGCGCGTCCTTGACGAGCAGGTCGCCCTTGCCGTGCGCAGAGAACTCGGGCCAGTATTTGGTGACCTTGTCGTTGTACGAGAGGTGTCCGCGGTCCACCAGGCACGCCATTGCCAGCGCGGCCACGGTCTTGCCAGAGCTGAACACGTTTTGCATGGTCTCGCCGTCGTAGTTGTCGTCCCCGATGCTGGAACCCCACAGGTCGACCACCTTCTTGCCCTTGACGTAGGCGCAGAGCTGGGCGTTGTCCTCCTGGCCGCGTGCCAGGTTTGCGGCGAACATTTCTCGCACGGACTCGTATCCGGCGGACACGCTGCCCTCGACGCGGACGTTCGGCATGATGGGCTTGGAGGAGCGGTAGAAGCAAAACTGCAACGTCTAGAGGTACGTCTTTATCCTCTTATCTTTAAGGGGGACTGACAACGTTACAAAGTTCAGAAACTTAGTCGAACAAAAGTCCTTTTTTTGGAGATGACAGTGTTTGTTTTCTCCTCCTTTTCGTCCTGCTGATTGAGGCTGAGGCCCGCGAAGGGAAAATTGAGCAGCTCAGGCGAAGATTACATAATATCTTTGCGCGCGGCCGCGCGTACTGACTGAACCACGGTGAAATGTTCAGATATATTTTCTCATCCACAATCCCAGATCAAAGAACAGAACCTCTTTGCACTGTAAGGGCTGTAAGTAAATGATGACGGTAGTTCGAGTATTTATTATTGGATAGTACGTCAAGTCTACTTTATATACTTAAGAGGTTTTAAAGGTCAATACCGTCCATGGACCTAAGGAAACTAGTATATACTAGCTTTTTTATATAGAACATTAGTATATACATTATACAGTCTACCGGATTATACGCTTCATTGGAAGATACTCGAGTAAAACGGAAACAATAAAGAGACTTGATTAATGCATAGATGTCTGTCTGCTACAGACAGAAATATGGCTACAGACATCCCCGATATAATTTAATGGCACATTAATTTATTACCTGAAGCATGTTTTTGTTTTGCTGGAGAATTTAATATAAAAGTAAAATTGGAAATTTTACTAACATAACACCTTTACCGATAAATAAATACTATGTATAATTATTTGCATTTTTTCTACGTAAGGCCGCTTTGAATGTCTTTTTTAAACATTTTGATTCTCGGAGATTGCAACATCCTCATTAGATGTACTCATAATGCCTACACCGGCCACTCGCGTCATCGTACGGGTCATGGTCCTGCTCCGGGTAGTAGTCCTGCCCAGTCCAAGAGTTGGCAAACACATTCCACACCACGCACAGCACCACGAACGCCGCAAACAGGGTCAGCGACGCCCACTGCACGATCGGCTCCCAGGAGCGCACGCGGCGATTGTCCAGCACGAACACGCCAACCAGCAGCCCGGCCAGCGCGCCGCACGCGTGCCCCATGAACCCGGTCCGGCTGGGCGTGTCAGAGTAGAAGCGCACGTAGACGGCCAGGGCGATGTCGTGCACGGTGAGGAAGACGATGAAGAGCAGCCGCACGATGCGCGTCAGCGGCAGGTGGATCACCTTCTGAACCCGCAGGGCGCTGTCCTCCTTCCAGTTGAGGAGTAGCGTGGCGAGGTGCGCGGCGATGAGGGCGTACACGCCGCCGGACGCGCCTGCGAGGTAGGTCTTGGGGTCGGAGACTGACGTTCCGAGGGATCCGGCGAGCACGCCTGCCAGGTAGACGGTCGCGACGCGCAGGCTGCCCATCCAGCCCTCCTGCTCCATCTCCAGGAACACTCCCACGATGATCTGCATGATCATGTTGAACACAAAGTGGGCGATGCCAATGTGAACGAGCCTGGAATGATATTAGAAGAATCAATGGAAGCGTTTAGAAGGCCGGGGGTACAATGATCAATCTTATTGCAAAGTCTCATTCAGAGCAACTCACATGTAGGTGATATATCGCCACGCCTCATACCGCCTGTACGGATTGTAGATGAGCACCGAGCAGTACGGCACCGGCCCGTCCCAAGTGACCTCAACATCGTGCTCATTGCCCAGATGCACCACGTGATACACAAAGATGGCCAACTCGAGCAGCGTGATTCCGAGCATGAAGAACGTGGGCGGCCGGCACGAGAACTCCTCCGCGTACGCGAACGCACGCACCAGCGACGTGAGCTTCCCGCGCTGCTCCGTGTTGAGCCGATAGCGGCTGACTGTCTGTAGGAACGTCTTGTACTCGATCTCGCCGTTGCCGTCGATGTCCGCGCGCCGGATGATCTCCCGGATCTTGTGCCAGCTGATGCCTCTGTCCTCGAGATCCCTGCGGTGCATGGTGCGCAGCTCGTGTTCCAGGTCTCGCGCGGAGAAGGTGCCGCGGCCGTCGATCTGGTCTTCGGCGGAGAGGCGGGTTTGATCGGTGTAATGGGCGGGCTGCCCGTCCGGGTAGTCGCCAGAGTTCTTGGTGGGGGAGTCGGCGACCGTGCGGCGACCGCCTTTAAGCTTGCCTGGAATGAGAGAGGACATGTGAATTATTTGAATGCATGGCTCTTATGTTAGTGCGCTTTCTGCTTCTTCTAGCGCCTCTTCTAAGCCTCTTCTAAGTGCCTCTTCTAGCAGGCAAGCCAGGCAGAGTTAGAAGAGGCACTAGAAGAAGCACTAGAAGAGGGTGAAGCGCACTAACATACGAGGGCATGTCTTTTATAATCTTGGCAAACATGCGTGACAAGTAAATAGGGACCGCAGAAAAATGCGTTGTGCCTGGGCTAGTTGGTCTTTTTGAGTTATCCTAGAATTGCTCTAAAGTTGTAAGACTTTAAATCTGTTAAACAACTAGGCTAGACTTGGTTAGGCAGCGCAGAGCAAGGAAGATGTGATCAGTATAGATTTGTATTGTAAGACACCCCTTGTAGTTAAATACTTAAAATATATACACACTGGAAACACACACACACAGATGTCATATTTCCCCCAAGATTTTTTGTTAATTTATATTTCGTAAAAATCTTTTTTAAAAGTCAATTTGGTTTTGTTAACAAACAGCTCAATGGGGTAGCTAATGCTTTACTACTGCCTGCCTCACCTTGCAGCACTGGCAGCCAGTCGAGGTCCAGACTAGTGATCTCGTACTCGCTGAGATCCTTCTGCCCCGCGAACCTCTCCTGCCGCTGCTGTTGGTCCTGCTCGGCCATGATGATGCTGTGCTGGTGCGGCGCGGGTCGAGGATGCCAGTCCTGGCTGCGGACCAGCTCGTAGTCGTCTGCGGCGGCAGAGTCCATGCTCTTGCAGTTAGCTCGGGGCATCCTGAAGTAAGACACACAATAAGGTTCTCTTTTCGACGTGCGATTATGTTCGCATCCCGACGCGTTATTATTGTTTATTAACAAAGAATAAAGGAGGCCAATTCCTTATCTAATCTCTAATGTGTCATATTTCCCTTTAATTACACAATAATAAACCGGAAAATGGTAAAACGGTAAGTGTGAAACAAAGGGTAACTGGACTGTTGGGCCCCCTGGTTAGAACTAGCTACAAGTTGGCTTCTTGGGACTCTTGTTTGTCGATCGTGATTCGACATCAAAGAAAAGGATTGCAGTCGTGGGAGACATTTCCGACTTCGGGTAAAGTTGAAAAAGAAGCTCAGAGGTTAAAGAAGCCCTATTTTAAGTGTTAAATGGGTACACCAGTACTGGCAGTCCCTAATACCAACATATACGATTATACTAAATATGAATTAATAATATTATTTTGACTTATGAGCGTCAGCAAACAAAAGTGACAATTGCGTCAGTTTTTAAAAAAGTGCATTAAGATCATTGTATTACTACCTTAACTTACCATTTTAATGCTTCCGAGGTCAATCGAGGTGGTCAAAATTGAGAACCCAGTTTTTCTTCTTTTTGCCTTGCAACTTTTGCCTTTATTTGTTTTCACCGTAGCGGTGGCCAATCAGAATTGAAAGATGACGAATTCGTCAACCAATCAGCGCAAAGGACGAGGCGCGGTCATGAAGTTCAAATGAAATATGGCGGGAAATACTGTCGATCAATACTTTTACTGAATCCGAATATTTTCAATGCTATCGTATTTACAGTTAAACACAAACTAATATCCAGCCTTTACGCATCTAGTCCTTTTATAAACTATAAAAGAAAGACCAGCCTGTGCATTCAAACAAAGGCCTTTATATGCACTTTCCTATCTCCTGCAGTGCGCTTAGAACAAATCCCACTAGGGAGCGAATGACCTCAAAGTGGCTTTCTCTTGATGTCCGTTTTTCACATCCCGAATAAAGAGAGGCGACGATTGACTCAGAGGAATGTCCTTTATCCTCTTTTATTTATTTATTTATTTTTCGGTCTTTTATTATTAAAAATCCTATACATTTACACAACGGTGTTATAACTCAACATGAGGCGTATTCCTTTCAGAATCATTTGTATAACCAAAACAGTTTATATAAATCCTATACAGTACACATTTTACACACTTTATACACAAACATACATTTGGCACGGACTGAATTCGCGACTTGTTTTGATGTAACGGAGCACAGAATCGGCCCTTAGAAGAAAATGTGGTATAGACTCCTGACGCCCCGAATGGTCTCGGTGGTGATGGCCTCCTTGACGACGGCGGGCGGGTTGCAGACGTACTTCTGGCAGCTGTCGAGGGTGAAGTCGGCGGCGGTGGCGGCCGTCTTGAACACGCCGATGCGGTCCTTGCCCAGGATGGTGTGCTCAGGGGCGAGCCAGGTGATCAGGCTGGAATATATGAAAAACCGGGTGTCATTGATATTGATAATGAATGTGTAGAACAATGACATATAGATACTCGACTATTATTAGGTCGGTTCTTCCCGTATATTAATATTTTTCTGCATGTCTCATACATCCTAATCGTCCTTTCTAATTACATTTAAGCCGAGTCTTTCGCAAGCCCAGCAATCAGTCTCCAACCGCGCTAGAAGATCTTCTGCCCGGCCGGCAGCAGCTCCATTACGTTGCATTCAAAACCAAGTGATTATTATTATTAGTACGTCTATTAAGTGGCCTGCTGGACGGTCGCTTGACTTAATAAGGCGGAGGAGAAGAAGGAGAAGAAGAAGAAGAAGTTCATTGTCTCATATCCTAGAAGCCGCTTCCATTGAATGCAGAGTTCGGTTTATTTAATAACGCTAATGCTTTTAGAAACCCTCCATTGCACTGAGAGGTCTTTTTCATCTCAGCTCCATTCAAAGATATAGATGAAGATTTATATCATCGGCCATCTGTTTATTTTTTGTTACATCCTTTGCCAAGAGATAGAAATGCCGGCTGGCTGCATCACTCTTATTGCCTCACACATATGAAGTAAAAGGCTCAAAAAGAGTTTCATACAAATGATCTTCGTAAAAAGTTCTTATATCGGCAAAAAGGCTTGGGCGAAATCAATACAATCTGTTTTTGCCGCGTGTCCTGTTATGGAAAAATGCGGCAAAGAAAGAAAGAGTTTTTTTCCGTTTCATGTCCTAAACGGCCAATTACTGAATCGACTTCACGTGCTCCGACAAACATTCCAAGACGTATTAAATCGAAATCATCGTGTAAAATTACTACATATTGGCTATTAAATCCGCGTTGCAAACCGGAGAATGCTCAAAGACAATGTAACCAAAAAGAAGGAGAAATTGAACAAAATGCATTATTTTTATTGGTGGACGCGAAGCCTTTGGCGGAGTAAAAGAGAAAATCCTACGAAAATCCGGCCTAAAATATATAATAATATAATAAAGCCTACAGCTCTGCTGGTCAGTTGAAAAAGGTATAAATCATGCGCTAATTGGTTCGAATTACGTTAAGAAGTCGTCCAAAAATATTAAATGCACGGCAATTTTCCACTCGAAGACTGGTCGATTAATCAATGAGTGTTTAAAAGTCCTTCAATCAGACCATTTCCGGGGCTGAACCCAAAGAACGAAAGGGAGCAATTTTCCCAGAGCTTTTTCTTAGTGCTAAATAAATTCGAACTGTTTCGCAGTAACTCTGGTTAGGCTCACGTCTAAAAAGGCTCCTTTTAAAAATATTTTTATTGTCTAAACATCTTGAGCATCAAGTAATCATACGATTACGAAGTACTAAAATAAGACTTCATTTGCATTCTATGAACCAATAACAACAATATCCATAATTCCATTTTGAGCGCAATTAGTCGTCCTAATTACCCTCCTCCCCTATCACCACTAATGATCGTTTTAAACGCTTCCAATCACTTTCATTATGACATTGTCGTCCTCTTCCGTTTTCTCTTTAGGTCCCAGAGGCGAAGAGAGATTTTTTTCTTGACCAATTTTCTTCACTTCCTTATTTTTTTGTTTTTCTCCTCCTTCGAAAAAAGGTATTTTTGCGAAGCGTATAAATGGCACTGCAGGCGACTAAAGAGAATGGCTTCTTCTTTCCAAGTTAAGGGTAATAATCATCATATAAAAGTGCCGACGTGACCGAAGGGGGAGAAAGAGAGTGGAGAGAGAACATGAAGGCACCACAGTGGGTACAGGAAAGAATTTATAATGGAGTTAATTGTATCCTTTAAAAAGTTCTCTCGGATACAGTAACTCAATATATGAAAGAGTAGAGTACCCTTCACCTACAGGTATTTAACCAGATGAAATTATGAAAGAGACATCTTTCATACGGGAAAGGACGTTAAAAATAAATTAAGTTTGACGTTCACTCCTTTTAGTCAATAATAAATTGCACTTAAATGAAGTCAGTTTTGATCAAGCTCCTCTTCTCCCCTCTGACGCACATTTCCCATTTTCCGTGATCCTCTTTTGAGCACACATGAATTATTATTATTATACTGCAGAGAGAGGAAATAACATTGCGTCATAAGAGGAAGAAAGTTTGAGTGGTGCCAAGATGAACACACAAGACGGCGGCAGAGATTAAAATGATGCTGACTCAATCGTAGAAACACGCCCCCGTTAAGGAATATGACGATTCAAAAATCGATGTAAACAACGAGATCGTTTAACTGTAATAGTTTTAGAAGGGTCTAACATTTCGATCCCTATCTGTAATTGGACAAGTGAAGATCTGGCCATTTGTTCGGAACCATTTGAGCTTGCAAAAGAGGAAGAAGATCTTCGTCCATTTTGCAAGCTGCATCAGCTTGATAAATGAGGACGAGTGAAATATACTCAGCGAAAAGAGAGCTAGAGGATTCCGATCTTACAAACAACTGACAGGCGGTCGTAATTTTTTCACCCAAATATGGACGAGAGAGACGAACTTGCAACATGTTTCTCCTCCTCTTTCTCTTTCTCTCTCGTCTCTCCTGATCACGATTATCGATAGTGAAGTCTCCTCAAAAGACGCGAGGAAGTCATCCTGACGAAATGCGCACAGTGGCACTATGGGCACCTTTAAAGTAAACAAATTCGCTTGCCCACTGTGCGTCCGTTCAAGTCTGATCTGAATCACGGAATGTGATTTTGATCGTTTGGAAAATGAAAGCAGTTGAAGAACTTGAGATAACGATCGAATAGTTTCAATTCCTTCCGGATATTTGACGGTTTAAAGGACGCAAATTGGACTCACTCGCATGCTTGCTCACATGGATTGGACTATTCTATATAAATGGAAATCACTTCTAATATGAATAAAACAAAGAGCAATTCTACTAAGAATAACTGCAGTATATAATGGATCCATTAATAACATCATTTAATAATATATTTGTGTGTGAAAAAAACGTTTAAATTGTCTTTCCGGAAATGGCAGTGCATAAAAACGCCAAGTGTGATTACGCCACTTCCGTCACTCAAGTCTTTAATCCCTCATAAAAAGAGGAAGAGAGAGGGTGGTGGGGAAGAAAGATCTGAAAAGAAACCCACTTTCACCCAAGAATGCTAACAATGTGTTAATTGTTCAGTCAGCACATAAAAGCTCATATCTCGCTCTGCCTCAGCAATAAATGTCGCTTCTTTAGCACTTTTTATGCACTTTAAAGGCGACGGGACAATAAACAAGGAAAGTGTGCAAAAATGGGAAATGCGATATCTTACTACGGAGATTTCAACGAAACGGTTTTCTGTCTGTTTCCAACTCAAAATGATCGATGAAGGCATTCCAAGTAAAAAGGAGTTTCAGGGTTGCCAGAAATACCCAAACAGAGTCTAATAGACCCACTTGACAACGTCCGCTCCAATCATCCCTACCCCAAAATCTCTCTTTCTTTCTTTTGGCCTTGCCCGAGGCGAAGAAAGAAGAATTAGAAAGAAGAAGAAGACAAGCACTTACTTCCGTAGTCCGGTGAAAGTAGCCGTCGCTGCAGCAATGGGCAGTCTGTCCAGCTTTGACCCGACTATGGTGAGTACGCGGTCAGGTAGACAGACAGACAGGAAGAGTGCAGCAGGGAGGAAGAACAACCGTATTTGGTCAAAAGAGATTGCCTCATATGTGGATGTGGAGAGAGGAGAGAGAGAGAGAGAGAGAGAGAGAGAGGTCAAAGTTAATCTGGGGCTACCATGAGTGAGAAGCACAGAAAAAAGTGCCAGACATGCACGAGATGCTGATGATGCCATGGAGTCTGTATAATAATGAAGATAATGGGCAGAGTTTTACTTGGTTGGAGGTCGAACTTAGGGGTTTAAGAAGAGTGACGAGTAAAAAAAGACAGTACTTTGATCATTGTTGCTGAAGCCATATTTTTTAGGAAGTGTATTTCTGAGCTCTATAAAATGAGCCCTCAAATGCTGACTTCAAAACTTCATCTTCTACCGCAGATAATCTGGGATAAGAATATTCTCGTATTTTGGGATTAGCTTTTTCATATTGCGTGATGAGTTTGTAGCATAAAAATGTCAGATAACTTTTCCTTTTGGTTCCGTATCATCAGAAGAAAGAGCAATTCTGTGCCAAAAGTTGTCTCTAATCAGCCCCGGTTTTTCCCCTTTCTTCCCGATTCCAATCTGCAAATACTCATCAAAGATTATTCGGAACTTTTATTGAACCAGCGGCGTTATCTTCCTTTGAAAACACGTTTAATATTATGGGCCTGATGTACCCGTAAATCAAAGATAGGCTTTGATGTCGGCCATAAAACCTCTCTATTCATATTTTCAGCTTTCTTTGCCTCTGGGCGTGCAAAAGGAATTGAGCTCAAAAAGCCAGGACGGCCTAAAAGAGCCGTATTTTCGTTAACTTAATTATTACCAAAAATTTGCCGTGCAAGGAAAAAAGGACTTGCGATACACGTTTTTAAGACTGACAAAATGTGTAAAATAAGTCATTTTTGTACTCAAATGAGTTGAAATGACTAAACTATCACTACGTTAAATACTCCGCAAAAGTAAAATCCGATATCGGTTACTTCATCGCAAGCCCTGCAGCCATACAACTCCATATAGACACTCATAATGGAGGGGTGTAATAATCCAAGTGCATTATTCCTCTCCAAAATCTTCTGAAACGTATCTGGAGCAGTGAGCCAATCACTAATATATTCATTTGCCGCTGCATAAAATCAAGCTCAGCCTCAATCATCATCAAAATCTTGAATTTTGGCGCGGAAGATGCGGCACAGCGACTTTCACCGGCAGGGTTGCCAGTATAAGTTATGCGCATTGAAGCAACCCTATCATGATAGTACCGGTTTTTGAAGGGCATATTATGCGCGAAAGCGGGCCGCATATCTCTAATTTATGCTGAATAATGAACAGGGGGAGAAGGTCCATTCAACTTGATGGTAAAGAGAAAAGAGGAGGGTCCAAGGGTCCAAGATAATTATGCCCAGTAAACGTATGCTATAAAGTCCTCCCAAAGCTTGTCAAGTGAAATCTCAGAGAGCTCTTCCATGTTTGTTTATGTTTATTTTTATCTTCTGTGTTCAACCTCAAAACATATTTCCATGTCCTGGCGAAAAGGGAAGAAGAAGAAAAAGACAAGCGAAATGTAATCTCTGCAAAAACTATAATTATTCTCTTGGACAGAAGTCAGTCAGCTGGTGGTTATAAAAGGGTTTGGATATTAATTCCGATTTTTACATACTAGTATTGTCAGCAAAATCAGGAAATGTCAAAGTAGAATTTTAATACTGTAATTTTTATTACTGTTGAGCTCGGAAATGTATGAAGTTATTGAAGTCAGTTTATTTTCGACAATTTACTTAATTTCCCATTAAGAATAGGAAGGATCTTCTTCGATCCCTTTGACGAACAAATTCCAAGCATATTTCGAGACTAGATCAGTTTTTGTGACTCGCTCTTAAAACCCCCTCCTTATAACGGTCTATTTAAGGACGAATGAGTGGAGTATAATAATGGATCCCATCGCCGTCTTCTTGATATGCCTTGAAAGGAGAAGAAGACTGAATTAGGCAATATCATCCCTTTTCAGAGCCTGTCATCAGATCAGGGACGCCATTAAGTCCGAATAATTCCTACAAAATGCAATTCAGTGATCATGATGATGATGATGACGGTTCGGAGAGTGATGAATTAAAAACGAAAATTGATCGATTCGCTGCAAATGAGCCTTCAAATTTTGGTGGAAAAGAAAGTAGGATCTATTGCGAAAATGCGCCTAGAGATCATTCATAGGACATAATTCACCGAGGAAACTTTCCTCGGATATAAAAGGCTTCTTCTTCTCCAGTCATATTGTATGTAATTGATACACACTACACAAGGATATATAAGCTCGTTTTCTTCTTCTTCCTTTGTAAAATGGCCTGCAGGCAATATTTCAGGGGCTTTAGAGAGAGAGCTCTTTATATTTTCCTTTTTCTCAAGGCTAAGAGAAGAAAATTTGGGAAGAATTGCTTCTGACACAAACTTTCAGCTCAAGTGTCCAGCGTCAATTAGTTCCTACTCCTACTTTATTGTGTTTATATGCTCAAGCGGCGGTATAACATACTCCCCATGTAGAAAGTTGTTAATCCCTTGTTGCAACTGCACTAAATAACACACATTTTAAGCAGCAGTAGTGGGAGCAGTAGTTTCACCTTCAGCTGTGTAGGCTCATTTTTTCTGAAGGGCTGCACATCTTGGAGAGAAAATAAAATCACACTCCACCATCTCTCTGTAAGTACAAGACGACGTCGAGAGCTATACACGGCGTGAACACATAGCACAAGCTCGTAACTCAAGAAGAAAAGAGAAAAGAAGAAGAAGAAGAGCACACATATTGTAAGGAGGTGAGATCCTCCGGGGCAAAGAAGAGGAGAGAGAACCAGACCTTGTTCTAACAGCAATATAGTGCATAACCTCGTTCCAAAATGAAGAAGATGAACATGAAAGACATGTTAAAGCATTCGTGCTGTCTGGACGGACGTCTCCTTAGCATTTGGCCGCGAGGACGACATGATATATTTGTCTCTCCATTGTGTCAATAAATGCATTATCGAACGGTTATTAGAGGACATTTTAAACCGATCTATATTATAGTTCATTGTCAATTTTGCTTTTGGAGGGAAAAATATGGAATGTAGTTCTCACGATTGAAAAAAGGGACAATAAGTGAATGGCATTGTGATCATAATTTATCAGAGAGGGATTATTTTATTACATAACTGGTCATGGCACGGTTTCTAAATCATTTTATATGATATTCTATTCTATAAAAGTCTACAAGTTTCATTAAGGAAACCTGTCTCTGGTCGAAATTTTCGCACGGTCTATGCAAGGAATGTAAACAATAAAATATAATTAGATAGGCTGGAGAAAACATCTTTATCATTCATTAATGCGCATAGGAATATGGTTGGAGTCCTTCTTTCAAGATAATGGTCAAATAACTGCGTCTGTTATTGCGTCAGATCCGGAAGCCCTTCGGGGTTGAAAAATATATAAACTGGAGTAAAGGAGAACTCGTTTTCAGGAAACTGGTCAACCTTCAGGAATAAATTGTCACTGAGAGAGATCATCATTTATATATATTCCAAGGGTTTGTGACAAGAGCTAAGAAAGAAGCCTCTCTTTTATCACGTAATAAAGCATAATTCTTCTTCAGCAGTGACAGCTAGGACGCCGGAAGGGGCCAAGACGACTTTGTAGTAATGTAATTCCAAGCATCTGACGTCGGTTCCTTCAACCCTTGAAATGCTGGAAGCACGAGCAATGTCTTCATCAGAACATTAAGAGACACTGCACTGTGAATATATACAAGAGTCCACTGTGCTTGATAGACTCGATTTATCACAGTTTAAAAAGGCGGAAACATGAAGCTCGGCTTGTTCTGATTGTTTGAATTGCGTCATCTACTTTATATACGTGAGACGTTTTGGGCGTTCCAAGGAATTACAAACATTTACAGAGGAAGTTGCCAGGACGATTTCTCTCTCTCTCTCTCTCTCTCTCTCTCTCCATCCTACATTAGTTGACATATCCTAGACAATCATTGTGTCTCTCTCCTTTCCGTGCAATTTCCCCGGCTTAAACGCGTTAATTCTGACGTTTTCTGGACCTTCTGAAGTGAAAACTCTTTAAACAATGGAGGCATAATCCTTCTTTCTTCCTCCTCTGCAGACTCTTCATAAGTCGGTATACATTATTATAATACACACACATACTTTTCTTGCAAGTCAGTCTCCAGCAAAGAAAGGGAAAATGATATGCACATGGAGAAAGAACGATTCAAGCTTCGTGAAAAAGAGCTTTTTCGGACCCCGTTCTTGGTAGTATATATTTCGTATCAAAGGAGCCTTTTGAGTCCATTTATAATCCATGCACACAATATGATCTAACCCCAATTTCAATACTGCAGGAAATGCATATAATAATCCTATAATGACCATATTGTATGGAGATATTGCAAGAAAAGATGCAAATTGGACTCTTTCGATAACCGCATCGCCGTGTACGTATTTCGGAGGAGACCTTAACGCAAGCTGCAAAAAATGGAGCAGACTCCACATTTCAACATACGCGATTTTCCTGACCGGATCTGTGCGGTCATCAGGCACAAAACAGACTTATTCTTTCTCTGTGAAGGCCGTTCTCTAAAATTAAAACGGAATAATATCCAACGTCTCTTTGTCATATTTTCCCATCATCGAATTGCTTAATCGACATTGAAAACGGAATTTCATTGTCATATTGCGGACTGGTCGAACGATGATGATTTAGAGGCCAATCAATGAATGTTAATCCTACCGGAACAACTGCTCCTTGTTGGGCAGGTTGGAGGCCTTGGTGCCCAGCTCGCAGACGATCCTGTCCATGCACTCGTCGGACTCCAGAGCCTGGACGTAGCGGTCAAGCAGACCATCCACAGCCTGGGTCAGGTCACCAATGTTGCCGAACTTGCCGTCGCTGCCGTCCATGGACCGGCCGGTCACGCCGACGCCGAGCAGGGCCAGGAGGGGCACGGCCAGCAGCAGCAGCACAAGGGGGACGAGGAGGAAGAGCAGCGGGGACAGGTCGGACTCGGACTGGACGTAGGTCTGGGGGGCCTCGGTGATAGGGTAGGCGGCCACGGGGTAGTAATAGTAGTAAAGGTTGCCCTGGCTTGCCGGAGCAGCGGCCTCATATGAGGGAGCAGGGGCAGCGGCAGCAGGAGCAGGGGCAGAGTAGCTAGGGGCAGGAGCACTATAGCTGGGAGCTGGAGCAGCGGCCGGAGCACTGTAGCTAGGGGCAGGGGCACTGTAACTGGGAGCAGGGGCGCTGTAACTGGGAGCAGGGGCGCTGTAACTGGGAGCAGGGGCACTGTAGCTAGGGGCTGGGGCATTATAACTGGGCGCCGGGGCACTATAGCTGGGTGCTGGGGCATTGTACACCGGGGATGGGGCGTTGTAACTGCTGGATGAAGACGGCGCTGAATACGATGGACTGGGACCGGCTGCGGCACTGTATGAGCTGGATACTGTGACGCTACCTCCACCATGGGAGTGCCCGTGGCTGTGATGCCCTCCGGGTCCGTCAGCTGCCACAAGGGGCACCAGGAGTAACGATAATACAAGGGCTCGATTCATGTTAATTGAGTGTGTGTGTATATGGTCCGTGAAATGGGATTATGCTACTTTACATAGAACCGCACTGATCTCAACTGAGACTTGCACTCGCCTCGTGAGCTTTTGCCGGTTCGTGGTCCGTCGGTGGGTTACGATTTCGCTCACGAGGCGCTTTTTTGGGATGGAGACCGTCCGAGGTTAAGGACACGCACAATGCGTCAAATAGAGTACACGGCAATAGCTTTGGACGCCAGCATGCGGAAGGAAGCGCACGCACCGTACGCACTAGACTCGTAAAAGGAAAGGCTTAGTGACGCGCCGTGCGGCATTATGATGGTCTCTCTCTAGCTGCGTCATACGCGGCGGGAGGAGAGACTCCACGATGTCTAGCATGCGTACGCTGTTCGTGAACGTGAGGAGAAATGAGCGCGGATTGTCTTCTCTCCGAAGTCGTGAGTTTGTGTAAAATCGGGGTTTCCGGTCAAGAGCAAATATAACGCGTGTAGAAAATAAGGGGGAAGAAATTCGTGCATGGAAAATGAGCCGGATTTTGGTGGTCAGAAGAAAACCTCTTTTTATGATTTTATGCTTCGTATGCACCTGAAGTGATGATAAATGTGGCAAGGGCTTGTTTCAGTTGCGTGCATTGATAGGGCCGAAACGTGTTTTGGTGCCAACTATATTCTATTTTTTAACCTGGATTAGAACTAATTGGTTCACAGGACATTAATAGTGACCTCTTGGGTTACAATATGACAATATGTATGGTTTTATCTCTTCGGTTTCTAACTATCAGTTCATGTGCGTATTATTCGGGGTTGTAAAGGAAGTCGTTCCCACCCCGCGTGTCTAATGCATAAAACTCGAACTTGCCACTTCAACTTTTCTTCTTCTTCCTCCTCTCTTTCAATATTTCCGTTATTTGGAAGGATCATTTTCTTTCACCCTTGAAATTGCTTCACACTTTCTATGAAGAATGGAAACAAAACCCAAAACAGGAAGGGGAAACAATTTCCGAGAATAAAGGATTTTGATGAGCTGGCTGGGGTAAGCAGTGATTCTACTGTTGAGATTATTCAATATATATCATTTATACAATTGGAAATCACTGAATACCTAAAGCAAACTTTTACTCTCTACAGAGTGCTTTAAAAAGACAATGTAACCGCTTTTAATCCCAAAGCGCGCGTTATTGTTGAGGCATCCATTGAATAAAAGGGGAAGTTTCGTTATTTCCGCTTCTTCTTCTCCCAAAGTTGGGTAACGCACGATTTGATTGAAAGTAAAAATCTACTGAGCTACAAAACCACAACTCGCTGTGAGATCAATGCTCGCACACGTGAGCGGATGGAGTTCAATCTCAAAAGAAGTTCATTTTTATCAATAATGACTTGAAGCTCACTTTAATCATAATAAAAAGGAAAACGTTAGAAGCCTAGTCGTTTTTGTTTCTAAATCTGGCGTAATCTCAGTCGTACATCTCATTTTCTTTCTCTTCTTCATCTTGTAAGAAAGATTCTTCATTCACACGACTTTTGAAACAAAAATGGAAGGAGGACTTCGTAGAATAAAATGGAAATGTGCGAGTTCAAGAGCAAGATTAAAACTGCTCACATTAGACCTTTCAAATTGAAGTTTTACTCTGCTGCCTGTGGCATTAAAATTCATATGGAGCCTTGCGCGATATGTGGTATATCTTCTTCTTCTCTCCAGCTCCGTACTGTATATAATAATGAATGCAGAAGGCGAACCCACCCTACGGCGAAGTGAGGAAGAGAAGAAGAAAACAGGCCCCAGTGTCTTTCTCTAGAACGCCGAAAGTACTCTTGCTTACGCACGATAATAAGACAACTCATGTCCAGACAGGCATAGTGGGGTCAGTTCATTTCAGTAGTCCTAAGGAGTGCAAGGACGGGCTATGATAGAAATATGCTACATATCAAGCATTGGTACAGGCAATGTCTGTACTAGGGTCCTTCAAGAATACCCGTGCCTCAGTTACTGCAAAATGGCGCAACTTTCAGGGGCCTAACCATGAAGCTACTGTAATCTTTGTATACTAACTTCATGGGCCTAACGCATAAAATTATTGAAGGTGGCCGTCTGCATGGTGCTCTACCCCTCTTCTACCTTTTCCTCTACCCCTCTTCCCCCTACTCAGCTCAGGCAAGGGAAGAGGGGAAGAGGAAGAGGTGGAAGAGAGGTAGAGCACCATGCAGACGGCCACCTTGTAAGTTGGGAACTAGAACGTTTGCTTAGATACAGAAGCCGGTTTCCGTTCGCCCGGATTTTGCTGAAATATCGGAAAACGGAATATCATAAGACTGCAAAACTTCTAAACATGAACCTGGGACAGAAAACTAAGTGTACCCAACTTAAGAAGAAAAGTCAGGTTGGAGATTATAGTTGAATACTTTATTATTGGCCTCACACTTGACTTCCATTCGATAATCCAATGTGAACAAATCTTACATCTTCATCCTGCAGCATATCAGATAGAGAATAAAAGTCTCTTGGCGTCCAAATTTCTTCACACACTCAACACCTCATATCACCGATTATGCTCACGCCACTAACAACAACACTCAGTTAAAGTTTAGCCCGTTGCCGCCGCCGCCAGGAGCGCCATTTCCAGCCGCGGACGACGACGAGATCCCACCGTTCATGGCAGCGCTGACACGCACATTCAACGGCGTCTCCGCCATCTCATGCATATGCACGGGCAATGCGGGCGTGGCGGCGGCTGCTGCCGACGACTCCTTGCCCCCCAAGAGCGGCACGCCGTTCGAGTTCTTCCTGATGAACTGGGGGTTGATGAGGATCTCCTCCTCCATGGACTGCAGGTGCGCGTCCAGCTCCATCACGCGGTGGATGTTGGACTCGAGCTCGTTGAGCATTGCGGGGGTGTTGTAGCGCTCGGTGACGGAGTCGAAGCGGACCATGCCTGGAACGGAAAATGACATTTTATATAAGAAACATTTGTCCAGCATAATTAATTACTTACCGTCCTTCTGAGATATCTTTGCGCTGACACTGCCCTCCTCAATCATGTTGACAATGAGCCTCTCGGCCTCCCGCGGCCCTCCTTCTAGCCCCACGCGCGTCGCCAGCTCAGTGAGGCTGAGCGTGACGAACGTCTTTGTGAGTCTGCGCACAATCGTCTTTGTGAGCATATCCTCGACCTGCTGCACAAGGCCGACGTTCTCATCGGCAATGAAAACCTCCATGTTACGCTCAATCTTTGCCTGAAATAACATTATTTATAAATAACGTACATTCCACCCTATCCTGGTTTGTCTTACCCGAAGATCTTCCTTATTGTTGGCCCAGTAGGCCGTGACGACAGCCACATAAGCCGCGGATAATGGCTTGAGGTACTTGCTTACGACTGAGCTGGTGTACTTGAGCAGCTGGTGCTGCTCCTTTGGTCGGTGGCTCTGCAGTAGCACGGTGACCAGCAGGTATTTCTTGTACGCCTCCAGCATGATGTGGGAGACGGCGACGGCGGGCGTGGTGATGCAAACCTCGAAGAAATAGACGGCGCGAGAAAAGTCCTGAAAGGAATGAAGGTGGTGAGCAACATAATACATAAAGAAGTCTAAAAGCCGTCCAGTTTTACCTTGACAGCAGTTTGAATCATGCCACCATAATAGTAGTAGAGCAGAATGTATTTCGGGTCTCCGTGCGCCAACTCCTTGGACAGCCCAACAATGTCCACCCGCATGAGATCGAGTGCGGGACCGAACGCCTTTGCGGACAGACACAGCTTGCACACGTCGCTGTGGACAGACGTGAGGATGGCGGTGCTTTGGGCGTAAGGGCCGCTGCTCGACATGGCAGCGCTGCTACTGGAGATGATGGCGGGCGGCGGTTGGGCGCGCTTCTGGAGGCGGGGAAGGGCGGACAGCAGCGGGGACAGACCTTGCATAGGGATTTGACGCCGAATCTGAAACGGAACGTACCATTAACATGTCTCACTACTCCGGCCCTGCCTTTCTTACCAGTTCATCTGTGAGCTTGTGACACAGCTCTGCGTAGACCATTGGCGCGTATCTGATCTGCTCCGCGCTCACCTCCTTGAGACACAGCACCGTCCTCGTGAAGAGCGATCCCCAGTCCGAGATGGCCTCGCCCTGGCCCAGATGTGCGCACAGCACGCCCAGCAGCGGCAGCGCGTGCTCGCGCAGGTCCACCATAGTCTCCGCTGCCGTGGCCAGGCTGGCGGGCGAGCTGCGACCGAGCATGTCCGCCGACTGCAGCACCAGCTCTGCCAGGTCTGAGAAGTTTGCTGCTGCGGTGAGCGTGCGGCACGTGGTGAGGAAGTGCTCGAGGGACGTGGCCACGTTGGGCACGCCGGCGCCGCCAGAGGACGACATGGTGGAGGTGGGTGTGGAGGGCGATTGGCGTGGCTGACTTGCTGTGGACTGGAGAGGAGCTGCTGAGCGAGGAATCGAGGCGAAGGAGGCTGAAGCACAATTCCAGAGCCGACCGCGGAGAACTCGAATTGGACTCGGTTTTCTCATGCGCTGTTCAACAGGATCAGTTACGAGTTCTCTGTGATTCCAGCAAGAAAAGAAGACAAATGAGAGAAAGAAAGACGCGGAACTTATTCATTGATCTCACGAAACCTTTCATTCAGCTATTTAACTTTCCTCCACTAATATCCTCCACTGCTCAGAGATTCCGCGCATTCGAAACTCGAAAGCTCGGTTTACAATTTTTGTTGCACATTTCTATTATTGCACTCTCTTCGATGCAATATATACTATCATTAATCTAAATGTTTGACATTCTTTACTCAACTTTTACAACATACATGGAAACGGTCGAGATTCCAGGGGGGGGTCCCCGAAAAATCGAAAATTCTAGGGGGGGGGGTACCCCAAAATCTGAAATTTTTTAGGGGGGGGGGTACCCCCCCCCCCCCAATTTTTGACCCTTTTTTATTGCATTTTTAGGCGTTTCAGGCAAAACTGGGCTTTGGCCAAAAAAAATTCAAAATTGGGACTACTTTTTCAGGGGAGATTGCGTGATTTTA
>LR139038.1:1341-23534 GCA_900659605.1 Tisbe holothuriae | reverse complement strand
GCACTCAGCTTTAGTACATAGAAACTGAGTCTTGCCTGGCTAGCAGAAATGCAGGACTTCTTTTACAGAGGACATTACAACAAACGAGACCCAACTGAGCGCCAAAGGCACACGGAAGGTGGAATACCGTTTCAAGGCTGGTATCAGAGCCCCATCTTGTGTCGTGACCATGTCCCAGTTGGACACTGCTGGCAGCTCCTCCTCTAGCCTCCCAGATTCCCCCAGTCACCGTGACCCAGAGTCTGCACTCATGTCCCTGGAGCCAGGACCAGCACAGTTCCAGCTGCCAGGTAACAACATCTGATCTTGAAGGAGTCCATCATCGATTATTGACCAATATGTGTCCACATTTCCTCTTTTTCCTCTTCTTTGCTGCCATCTCAGGAGTGGAATCAAGCTAAGTGGGTAAAAGGGGCAAAACAGTTTGGCATGCTTTTCTAGCTGTGTTTGTCTAAAGGGCTAAACTCCTTCTTTAGCCCTTTATGTTTGTCTCATTGCATCATATTTGCTATGTTTGTAACGCTTCATATTTTACTGTCCAAACTGCATTCCATTTTTATTCATATTGTTCCTTTCCTCCATCTGCTTTTAGACCTTCCTTACCCCGTGTCCAAGCTTGAATTGGAGAAGCTTCTCCATCCAGTGACCCCTCCCCAGACTTCATTCCAGTTGCCACAACAGCCACTGCAGGTCCGGTGCCAAGGTAAAACCAGAAACAACATGATTACATTTGCTATTACATTGAGTTAAGTTATTTACACTGTTCAAAGACTTGTCAATTACTCTCCAGGCTGATTTGCAGGGATCCATGCTTTAAATATTTAATAGTTGCTCTTCCATAAACGGGAATATTATATCACTTCATGCATAAGCTACTTGGATTATGAATTTCACGTCAGCAAAAGGCTCTATTTTTATGTAAGAGGTGTTTCTTTGGGTTGGATATTAAGTTATTAACAGTTTAATAAAACATTATTCTAATGATAATTCAATTTCCAGATTGTGGTCTTTACTTTCCCGATATTGCTTCTCTGACCCGCCACGCAGCCACTCACACCACGGAGAACGTGGAGAACTCTGCCGCGTTGAGGCACAACATGCGGGGGATGCTGGCGCCCATGGAGGGCGACGAAGAGGACGAGGAGGAGGAAGAAGACGAGGAGAACTACTCGTGCAACAGTACGATGGAACAGGACGAGGAAGAGAGTGAGGAGAGTGACGAGGAGGAGGAAGAGCAGAGTGCGGCGGTCAAGGGCAGGATCAGCAAGACCATCCTCATGGAGATGAGCAACAACGTTAAACAGCTAAAGTGAGTAGCACAAAAAGCTTAACAAACACTGCTTATATTATAACACTTCTTGTATTCCTTATTTCAGATGCAGCCTCTGCCCTCTCGAGTTCTTCTCTACTGCCCATCAGAAGGCCCATATGCGCCTCCACGCCCAGGCCCGCCGCCACGTGGCTGCCCCCGGTGGTCCTGACCGGCGTGCCAGTGTCAAGTGCGACCTCGCCGCCTGCGCCCGTGTCTTTGCCTCCGCTGAGCGGCTGCTCGCTCACGCTGAAGAGGATCACGCATTCCAGTGCAGTGACTGCGAGAGGCATTTTGGAGCTGGGCAGAGGCTCGCCCTGGGCAAACATTGGAAGGAGGAGCATGCCAAGGCGCCGAGAGGGAGGAGGCCGTCCACGCCGTCACAGGGACATAACAACTCATCATCGAATCTGCTCAAGTAAGTATTAAATAGTGTGGTATACAGCTCAGTTCAGTAGCATATGATATATTTTCTCATTTCAGAGCCTCACTTCACAACTCCATGTCCTCAAAATCATGTCTCCGTCAGAGCTTCAGCCCTTCCTTGTCAAAGAAGAAGAAGAAGATCCCCTCTCTGATCCAGCTGTCCCTTCCCGGCCGATGCCCTGCCTGCCAACAAAGCCCTCTCTTCACCAACCGGATAGACTTGGACCGCCACGTGTGGCAGAACCACCCGTTCAGATGCCCAATCTGCCCAGACATGAGGATGGTCAAACTTCCGGGCAGCATGCGAAAGCACTTTTACCGCCACCATCACAACACGCGCGCCTTCTTCTGCCGCCACTGCACCGGAGTCTTCCTCCGCGAGCGCGAGACTGCCCAGCCAGCCCACCGCTGTCGCCGCACCGGCCGTCCTGTGGAGTACGACCCCACCCAGGAGATCAGCCGGTTCAACATGCCCCCAGTGGAGGACCTGCAACGGATGGACATTTACCCGCCGGACCCGTCCGAGACCATCGTGGACGTGCTCGCCATCATCCCCGCCCTGGAAGAGGAGCTCATGGAAACGCTCGCCGACCTGTCCTTCTCCTGCAGGGTGTGCACCGCCAACGGCACTGCCGACCCCGAAGGGTTCCTCTCTGAAAAGGACCTGCTCGTCCACGTGTCAAATGAGCATCCGTTCCAGTGCCCCAAGTGCGACAAGGAGTTCAGGTACGCGGACAGCATACGGAAGCATGGACGCCGCGTGCATAACATGAAGATGACGACGTGCCGCATGTGCGCGATCGTGTTCACGTCGCAGGAAGCAAAGAATGAACACGTGCATCGTGTGCACGGCGGCAGTCTGAATATCGAGCCAAAGCCTGCCAAGGTAATGAAGCCAAGCACGGAGACCGGGCCCCAGTTCAAGTGTCCCCGTTGCTACGTGACCAGGCCCAACAGTGAGAAACTCCGCGTTCACGCCAAACATCAGCATCACATAAAGATCTTTGCGTGTGAAAAGTGCGTCATTGCGTTCGATAAAGACTATCTGAAGCCCGAGCACATGAAGGAGGTTCACGGGTTGATTGTGAACAGTGATAGACCGGCCGCGGCTCCGTTGACCGAGACCAAGGTGAACATACCGACGGCCAGCCCGGTTAAGCCAAAGCCTCAGCCGAAGCAGGAGAGTGAGCCCGAGTCCGACTCTGACGAGACACTGCCAAAGGAGTCCAGCTTTGGCTGCACTCTCTGCCCCAAGCGCTACGCGGCCGCCGAGCAGCTCCGCCGTCACGGGAAGCACGAGCACAGTGCCCGCCTCAGCTTCTGCCGGCTCTGCTTCCTCACCTTTAACTCGTTCGAGGCCAAGGGGACGCACATGACGTCAGAGGATCACAAGGCCAAGGAGCAAGCGGGCACAGTGGTGGCCACAGCAGCTACAACGCCAAAATCTCCAGCTAAGCAGGCATCTACTGAAGCAGCAATCAAAAGACCAGCCGACACTACCACACCCAGCACTGGGGAATCGCCGAGAAAGACTCGTGCAATGGTCACGCCGAGTAAAACAAACATCAAACCAGAGACCCCACAGGCTGCCACCCCCGTAACCAATGGCACACCCACTACCCCAGCCACCACGCCCATCAACACCTCCGGTCCGTACAAATGCCTTTGGTGTGTCCGTTCGTACGAGCACGGCCGGAGTTTGCACAAGCACTGCAGACGGCCGCACTCAAAGCTCATCGCGTACTGCAACAAGACCTGGTGCGGGCGAGTGTTTGAGACGCAGGCTGACCGGGAGGCGCATCTGGTGGGACATCCGGAGACCAAGGATGACTCAGTCGTCTCCTCCGAGCAGTCGTCCATCTTGGACGTCGTCACGACGCCCAAGCAGCCTTTCTTGAAGCTGGTTCCGTCGACGGCGTGTGAGTTTTGTCATGAGGAATGCAGTTCCAAGGAAGGGCTGGAGGCGCATTTCAAGGCTAAGCATCCGTTTCCGTGTCCGATATGTCCGAATAAGCGGTACAAGTACGGAAAGGGGTTAAAGGACCATTACAAGTGAGTTTACTTTGCGCGTTCGCCTTTGAATGTATGACTAATGTTCTATTTTCCAGGTCGATTCACACCGGTCAGTCCGTGTTCCCTTGCGAGAGCTGCGTTCGCGTGTTTGTCAAAAAGGACGAGCACACGGACCACAAGTGCACATCGAGCGCCATCGTCCAACGCGCTCAACCCAAGATCGAAGAGACACTTGCATTCCACGGGTTCAAGCCTGTACCCAAGTCCCCGGATTCCTTCCACGGGTTCAAGGAGTCAGATGTGGCCGAAGCCAGGGTGGAGCTGGAATCCCTGCGGAAGGCAGTGGAACATGCCAAGGATGAGGTAAAACCCAAGATTCCGCTCACAATGAGCAAAGTGGAGTCTTATCTTATAACATGGATACCTAGAGCTAACTCCAGGTTTCCATGATATAAAGTGTACCAACTGTGCCCTGAATCATGGAAACCTAGAGTTAACGGGGTTTCCTTACTCTAGGTTTCCATGCCGTGAATCAAAAAAGGAATGACTTTTTATGAAATAAGAATGTTTACACCAAATATATAAATCGTGCACACTACCTGATGACGAAGAAGTTGAAAAGATATTGAGGGCATTCTATGAGTATATTTATGGCACCTCTGTCTGTCGAGTACTTAGATACAATTATTTATCTAAGGCCGAGCATAATAATGAATTATGAATCTGCAAGCAAACATTATCATTGAACTTACCTCTCAATATATTTTGGGCATTTATTTTCACCTATTTGTTCCTTATGAAGACTAATAAAAGAATATGAATTATGAAAATACTTCTTCCGAGTATTAATATTTTTGGTCTAATTATTAATTTTGATCACATATAACTTTTCATTGCAACTAACTTATAACAATAATATATAAAATATCACACTGAATTCTTTCACTCATCGGAATGATCCACTCCCCCCGCAACTGTTCATCTGCGTGTACCGCAACCTGAACCCAGCGCCCGTCTCCGTCTCGAAATTATCCTCCCGGCCATTGTTCCGGTTCCGCCGCGACTGGAGCACGGGGAAGATTGCCAGATTGTTGGCCACACGCTGCCGAGCGCGGTTGAACGCCGCGATCGTCGTCGGATTGCGCTCCACCGTCACCACCTAGACAACATTTTATGGCGGGAAATTTGAATATCCAAATATCACATACCTGCAGCCATGTGACCTGTGTAGCAATTCTCGAGTAGATGGCTATGCCGTCGGCTTGGTTGCTCTCCACGTTGAGCACCCCGCCGCAAAAGCGGTCAAACGCGCGCCCTGTCGATGATGCGTTTCCGCGTCCGCCTGGGATGAGCAGATAGTCCATGCCGCAGTCCTCTTCGCCTCGGCCGGATGGGGCTCGCCGGGGTGCTCGGCGACGGCGCCCGCGACCGATGAAGCGACGATTGCCATCGGAAATAAACAACTAAAAGAGAGGTCAAGATATTTTCATAAAGTTAAAATGATGTTTGTAAAAGTACCTGCAGCATGAAATGATTTGGATCCGAACTGTAAACAATGAAACAGGAGTCTCTCTGCGACCGGACGCACACCCTGTAGTTCTGCTCTGAGAGGTACTGGACGCCCTCAAAGTTGAAGCTCTTGATAATCCCCTCCGCGCCAATGTAGTACTGTGTGCACCCTGCCGGCGCCTCGATACGAGCCCGGGCCTGACAGTTAACCTGAATGGGATTACAGTTACGTGTAGTTACTTTGCTGAAAAAACGCAATTTGTAAAGAATACAGCAATGCCATTTTTACATATTAAAATCTGTTTAGCTCTAACAAAGATTAAAATGATCCCCAAATAGGACCCCAATGAATTATTCGTTCCATAATTCTTGCCTGTGTGATCCAAAATCCGAATTTGTACGCCTTCTCGCTTCGGGACGTGACGATCGTGAAGTCGATTTCTGGCGGGTCCTCCTCGCTGGCCGAGCGGTCCAGGTGGAGGTAGAAGTGCTGGTCAGAGTTCACGCCGCACAGTTTGTTGAAGCCGGTCGGCCAGATGTCGCCACCGACAAGCAAGTACTGGAAGTTAAAAGACATTTCGGACCAAGATTGCAAAAGTTACATATAAAATGACCCTGGAAAATATATATTTTATTTGTTTTTTAGTAGAAAGTACTTTTATGAGTGAAAATTTATTCAAACGTATTTGTTTAAATTGCTTGGAAAATGTATAATAAAGCCTAATTATCCCCATTATTAACTTGCTTCTAATTAGCCTTAATTACCTGATCCTCGCAGTTCCCATTCCTCGGCGTCAGCAGTTCCGTATCGACAAAATCCACTCGAACCTAGAAAACAACCACCCTAATTATCTATAACGAGCTGTCGTAATGACACCCTCCATTAGATCAACATTATTACGATGAAGACTCGTATAATGATGGTTATTTCGCCATTTGGACTGACCTGACACACGTCTGGGTTATCGACCGTGACTCTGAAGAGGCAGCTGCCGGCGTTCGAGTCCTGGCCGGGGAAACTGGGGTTCACCAGGTTCAGCATCGGCTCGTTACCCTGTATAAAATATACACATTAAAATGAAGAGAACTATCGTTATATTAACTCTACCTGATGTCCACAGCTGTACACCCCCGGTGTGATCATGCCCCCCGCCGTCGTCTCCCCCGGCTGGCCATCATCAAGATCAATGTCAAAGACTCTAAAAGTGGATGAAAAGAACCAATTTATATGGACGTGATGGCACGTCAAGGCGTTTTATAATGGATGGTTGCAATGTAAATAACGACAGATGCGCATGTTAATCTTTTGCAGTTTAAATCTGTTTGTCTTCAACCCAAGGATGTTGTATAAAGACCCAACGAAACCAGGATTTTTGTAATACAGTTGTCAGAAGTGAGAACCTGTTATCATTATCCGATTGCCGCCACCGTTCCCGTTCCGTCATCCAAGGGCTCCTTGGCATCCGACTCTTCGGAGGCGGACGCCTCCGAGCGGGACCTGCAGACATCGGAGCCCATCTTGTACTCGGAGGAGAGTTGAAATAATGGTCTTGAGCATGCTCTTGGAGGGCTGTTGGCACTCGGAGGGGTAGATTTAGATGACGCTGTCTGTGCGGAGCTTCTAAATAAGGAATTGAATTTATGGAATTATGTGTCAAATTCCACTTACCTTGTGTAGCTAAAGTTAATTTTAAAGCTATTATAAAGCACACATCCGATGGTTTTAATGTCCTCATGATGTCTGTGTCTGGAAGTTTTTAAGCTTTCACCAGCTTGATTTTCGCACGGCGTACTTTACTCGATCTCACTTTTTATACGTTGGAGAAGTTTTCATCAAACGATGCAATTAACAATAAAGTCGTTTTGTTTGGTGTTTTGTTGTTACCTTCTTTAATAATTGACGTTTAGTTTAACCTTTACAACTTGCACTAGAAAAAAATATCTTAAATAATGCAGCTATTTCAACACTTATAAGATCTACTTAAATCTTTTGCCACTAAAATGGTTTCACACATGTGGAAAAGGTGTTTCCAAAAGTGTACACAACGATCTCATTGCCTGTTCCTTCGTTGTCCACCCTGGTGAAACTGCCAATGCATTGGACAATGGGACCGTTTCCCTTCCCTTGCTTCTGTGTGCGTAACGGCGTAAGAAGAAACGTGCGTCAATGAGAGATTTCACTTTGAGTGATGCGACGACGACGAGGACTAATTTACCGTTGATAAATGGCGGGAGAAAATGGAGAAAAACACGGATTTAAGAGCTATAAGGATTGGAGGATTATGCCAAACGTTATATGTGGTAAATTTATAGATTCTCTATATTGAAAGTCATACATAAGCTTCGTCACATTTCAATGTTTACTTACAAGTAAAGTCAAGGAGACTTGAGCTTGCAACATTATATGCCTAGAAATACTACCAGATTAACTTTCATCTTATGTATTGCATGATTTTATAATATAAAATTATTGAGGTTTCTATATAAATGGTCATGACTCAGTCCAAGTTTCCCCCCTTATTGAACAATTGCCCTATTTGTGATAAGTCGTAGCAAACTCATTTCCTGTGCTATAACTTTGTTATTATTATTGTTCCGGGAATGACATCAGTCTCCTGCAGCCATGTCTCAAACCCTGAGCCCACCTCCGAGCATAATACTCAACTCGGAGGAGCCTCCTCCGAACTCCTCCCGACCAGTGTCCACTGTGACAGTCGCCTCCTCCGAAGACAACTTCAGCGGGTCCAATCAACATCTTTTTGAGAGAACGAATCTGACGGCGTCGATGAAGAAGATTTGGAGAAGGTTTAAATTACATTTAACTTAAATTCTTTGAAATTTTACATATTAACTACATGGTATTTTATGGTTAATTATCATAACAACAATTATGGAGTAGCGTCTTAAAAATTAAGGACATGAGTAGCGCAAACTGTTTCTGTAAAAAGCACTGGATTATGCTCGTATTTAGTATCCGTCACAGCCGCGGCGGCTCCTCCATCGTGAGCCGCTTCGACCGCAAGGGCGACGATCCCGGCTGCGGGCTCATCAACTTCTTCACCATCAAGCTGCTCTTCGACGTCTTCGTGTCCATTGGGGACGTCCTGTCAGACTTTGCACAAGTAAAAACACACAGTCTCAGAGGGCTATAAAACTTATGACGGCATTCCAGGGCTATTCCCTGATCAAATCCGGCCATGCCAACTATGGCTACATCACAATGGCCGTGAACTGGCTTCCTGGTCTGGCGGCCACCACGCACTTTATATCCATGCATAGGAGCGAGCGAAAGTGCACAACTACCTTTCTATACGCAGGTAGTATTAGGTTAACAGTTTCAAGTGCATTTAATACTAAACTCCATTAGTGTTGATGTTCGTGTTCTTCCCAATCGTGCCGTTCCTCTCCTACCTCCTGATGCTCTGGCGCAAACCCAAGACCTTCGACGCCCCCATCGCCGACCGCAAGGAGCTGGACAACTTCAACCGCGCCGAGAACAACGCGGTGATCGCGCACGCCATCTCCGGCGGGATCGAGTCCCCGGTCCAGCTGGTGCTGCAGATGTGGCTCATCCTGAACGGGAAGGTGCCGAAGCCGTGGGAGCAGACGGAGGTGTTCACGTTGACGGACTGGGCGGGGAATGAGATCTCCATCGCGGCCACGGCCGTCATATCGCTCGTGTTCTCCGGGGTGAGCGTGGTCAAGGCGGTCATTGAGTTTAACATATGGAGGTAGGAAGTTTTTTTTATTCTGTGGCTTGGTAGTTAAATTATTCTTTTACGAGTATTAGAGTTCATATTTCCGAGATCCGCTCTGGAACCAAGATTCTGGAATGCCTTGAAGTCGTGTTTGACCATCTCCCGTTCCTTGCCACCGCAACATGCTTCAGAATTGCCTCAATCACATTTCTCATCACGTATCTAAATGAATTCGGATTTGCTGCCATTGGATTCTTCTTCTTGTGTTCAGTTCTGCTGGGATACAAGAGGTATAAGTGTGATTTTATGTACTTTAGGTAGCATATAGAAAAAGTCATTTTTAGGTTTGATTTGGTCAAGATTCCACTCTGGCTCATCAGTTTTGTTTCAATCTTCTTTCCAATCTGTTTTACTATTGGAAACATCACAGAAAGGTAACAATTAACATTTAAACAAGCCTAGAAAATACAATATCATAATATTTAGGAATCGAGCCAACATGGTTGCCTTCCAGTACCGCACCTTCAGAGCACAGACATTGATCTCAGTCTTGATCTACATCCCTGCACTGGCATTGATAGCTTACCTGGTAGTTACATTTTTAAGATCCATGTTAAACTTCAGTTAATGATTCAAACATTAGGTCAATTTCAACCGAGATTGGGCCTACGATCCCAATGTCATCCTGAACAACCTTGAGTTCAACGTAGCCGTCACTTTGCTACTCAGTCTTGGGCTGCTCTCCTATCTTCTCTCCTTCCAGCCAAAGTGGTTCAAGAACATTGTCAGCCTGCTCAAGATGGCTGGAATGATTAGGTACGAATTTGTAATATTCTTAGATTTTAGTCATTATCATGAGCATGGTTTCAGTGACAAAATCGACTCTCCTGGATTCTCGCTGAAGTTCTCGTCAAAGCAGGAACAGCCACGTTCAAATACCTTACCGACAATACTCGAGGATCGCCGGAACAAACCTCAAAGAGAAGTACGACTTAGACAATTAAGCACTGTTCAGCCTTTTGATTGGATGTACAATGCCCCTGTATTGGACTGAGTAGACGTGTCATTATGAATCACTCTGTAGAGAATGCCGACGACGGATTTCGAGTTTGACCGCATCCCGAACAGCGTGCTGAGGAAGAATCTTCTCCGGATCTTTGGCGGTCTGCTCATCACTCTTCTCATCTGCGTCCCAGCCTGTCTGCCCAACATCTATCTGGCTTCCAACCGGAGGCCGAGGCATTTTGTCTACCACAAATGCACTAGACATGGCAATGAGACGAGGATTATTCAAGTATGAATATGATTTTATATAACTAACAATGCTAATAAGCCCTTTAAAAGGCAATTCCACTAAGTTATGGTGACGCAGATATTCCCAAAGGATGTTTGGTTCCTTACCAACCTGCTGGCATTGAAGGAGATACAGAACATGGATCTCGATTTCACGGGGATTGTAACAAAAAGTAATGTCATTTTAATGCACAGTGGCTCAATGTATGCAATATAGCCCTCGGATTTCAGACTGATATACAAGGTCCCGTACAACCTCTGGCACAACTGTACGGAAAGCAAATGCTACAGAAAGCCGCATAGAGTTCTGGGGATCATCATATCGGATTCTGACTTCAGACCATCACATCCAAGAGCAACACTAGAGTAAGCCTAAAAAGAACTCTTCTTTGTGGTATTACAAATCTCCTTACTAGAGTTCCGTACGACTTCCCTGACAACATGCCCCTCCTCCTGGCACAAGAATCCGATCTCAAAGTGCTCTACAATGAAGAGAGCGCGTCCTCGTACTGCACGCGCTCTTTTTGCGAGATTGGCGTCTCTGTTCGAAATGAGACCATTCCGGACACGAAATTCGTCTGTGACATCGGACTCTGTGGAATAAATCGGTGTCTTGGATGCAAGGACAGGCCATTGAAGAAGAAGAATGGGGATATTGACGGTAGGGTTTTTATGATATTTCATTGACATAAATGTATATATTGATTTGCATTAGGAGAGCAATACAGAACGATATCGTGTACATGGGGCACACAGAGATGTCACGGGTACAATAACAGGGTTCAGAGGCAGGATCGGTGCGATTCCGAGGACGTCAGGTACGGGATTAAAGTGTCAAAATTGCTATTATATTGCTTGATTTTGACTTGCTTTTCAGGCGGAGTTTGTGCCCAATTGATGCTCATTTTGAAGATAGGAAGGAGTTTACTTATCAAAGGAGAAAGTTTGTGTAAGAAAAGTTAAAAATGATATTTGTCACATGAATTGAGACTATTTAAATGTTAGTTCCAAGAGTTTTGATCGGGAGCACTGTCAAACGGACTCCAATATTGAGCACTGTGACCAAAGTTGTCTATGGACAAATGGACTACTTTGTGAGAAGAACAGTGACACATATTTGAGGGGAAGGTAATTTTTTAAAATGTTTTATAGACATATATAAAGACTATAATTTATATTAGGCTGTGCAAGATTAGTCAGGATTGTATCCTGGAAGAAATAAGGGAGTTGACTTCAAATCACACATGTTCAATACCTTGGACTTGCTCAATATAATTTATTTATGTTCAGGGTGGAAAAATACTCTTAAATTCTCTGTATGAGATTCACAATTTGTCAGATAATACACTATGATAATAATATAAGCTGCTGTATCATCATTAATATCACTAAACATGTTGTGTTTTGTACTGTAGCTGAAGAAACATAATTTTCCTCTTTGACTGTCAACTGTAGAAAGCTCTTGTCCTCGGCTGCCGGGACTGTGGCGCTGAACGAATACTCCTCAAGCTGACAAGTCCACTGACCTGTATCCATAATGGTTGTGTTACGGAGTTCAATGGCACAATCAAAGTTGCTGTATTCACCAAATGGACAACCAACATAGTTTTGTGTATAAGTGTTAACAATAATATGACTTACCAACAGACTTTATCCGATCCCTTAGCTCATTAGAACACTCTGTCATAACCAATTCATGTTGTAACCTCTTCCATGCAAAGTTGCACTCGAATTCTGTCACGAAAATGGTTAATCATATTCATTTCAAGTTAATTAAGTCAATTACCATTGATTTTCCAGGCGCAATGCTCATAATAATCATTAGCCTCACAGCCAAGTCTGACAGTGTCCCCCGCTGTGATTGTAGCATTCACCGGTCCCGTATCCACTATTGCAAAGTGCGCCTCGATCTTCCATGGGTACACAGCCAGCAAGAACAAGGCGAGCCAGATGTCCATGTCCTCTCAATCAGCTGATGCTAACTCATGTTTTGGATTGTTTTGTTTTAGTTTGCTGCTCTAGGTCACAACTGCCAGTCAAAGCGCAATTATTTTGATCTGTAGTTCAATGTAGGGGAGCTTGATGCATGGTCGAAATTGGACAATATCACCTTAACTGTTCCAAAAATATTTCGAGAACCAGTTTTGAATCTCAAAATGGGAAATTAATTTTTAAAGGGCATATGAAGTGTATCATTTCACTATTGGAAATATAAGTCAGGTCAATATTATTATTGAAAGAGAAACTTCTTAAAATAGTCATGCCGTTATAATTGCTAATGTTTTAAAGAGACCAAAAGGGGGAGGTATTTCACAGCTCCCTTAACCTGCGAACTCAAACATATTCCAACTTGAGCCCATTTTTCAAAGCTGATTTCAGCCTGCTCGCCAGGGTGGCAAGAAGAAGTTTTAGGAAGATGTTTAGATGTCACCATCAGACCACCTGAAGGAAGAGGCACTAATATCATCAACAAAGAAAAAAGACTCGCCAGATTGTAAAAATTATAATTTCAGACTTGCCAGATTGTGAAAATTATAATTTCACCCTAACCTCTGATTGGCTTCCAACAATTTTGCAAAGTGGATTTACACAAGCAAATGGCACTAATATCATCACNNATATTAATTTCACCCTAACCTCTGATTGGCTTCCAACAATTTTGCAAAGTGGATTTACACAAGCAAATGGCACTAATATCATCAACAAAGAAAAAAGACTCGCCAGATTGTAAAAATTATAATTTCAGACTTGCCAGATTGTGAAAATTAATATTTCACCCTAACCTCTGATTGGCTTCCAATTTCTATGATTTGTTATATTAGTTTGGTTAAAACCATGGTAGACAGATATAAACCCTTCATTATTTATAATTATGCTTTAGTTATAACTATTTGGAACTGTAATAGCTGCCGTAGAAGCTCAAATATTTTATAGAGTATATAGACAGTCACTGTCCTAATTTTTCTAAAGTAATATAGCAAAAGGTTTGCAAACAGTGTCCCTGGTGGGGAAATTGGGAATCAATGCTGAATCAATTTATTGCTTCCAGCCTGCCTAGTCATCTGGTGAAAAATTTTAAAGCTACCAGCAAGGCAGACAGAATTAGAAATAGTAGGAACCTCCATATGCATTACTAAATTTATGAAATAAAACGAGGACATTGAATGAAATGTTTCCAAGTTCCGTGCCTCATTTGTTTGCTATAGCATGAAATATGAACTAACCCAAAATACCGACAAATACCGACTAATTGTCGGTATTTTCCAATACCGTACCGACAAAATACCGACTAATGTTTTTTGGATATTGCACATGCTTAATTATTATGGGTGTCAGTTAGAAATGTTATTGAGTTTTAGGGTGTTGAATTTCAGGGTGTTCAGTTTTTGGGTGTCCAGTTTTCAAAGGTGTTCAGTTTTCTGGGTGTTGGGTTGTCAGGGAATCCTGGAAAATTTACTTTCTTTTTCATTTAAGGGTTATTGGTAAACATTCTGTGTTCATTATTTTTTTGTTAAGGGGGATTTCCAACTATTTTATATAACTGACTTGCACTTGGCCATTTCAGTCATTTATTTACAAAAATAATATCCTCTAGACGTGTTATTCATAGGAATCAATTTTGTTATTTATGCTCGAAACATTTCTATCGTAATGGAACTTAATAATTGTATCCGTAACAGAGCACGCCGTGTTCAATTCCGGAATATGTTATTGTCATTACCATCGTTCTGTGGCTTGTTTATTTGTTCTGGGACACATTAACAAAGCAGACGGAAAACACTTCGTTAGACGCCTTGTCGCCAAAAGTTGTTCATAATGTGTGCAGGCATTTTATTGTTTGTGCTTCTTTCATTGCTGGGAAAGGTTTAGTAAATAATACATGCTCAAAACATTTTATTTGTGGATTTGGGTTAGGAACTGACTGGAATGATTGTACATTACGGCAAGTTAATTGTTCGTCAAAAGAAGATGATCATGTCTAGAAGTTTTAAAAGCGTGTAAACAAATTTAGTGAAGAAATATAATTGAGTCAATTTTTGTGGAAAGAAGCATGATTGCCACTATTTCCATAAATATTATAGAGAGTGTAGAACACAAACTGACAATGCAGCAGTTATGTGTTATATGTCCGTCATAGTGTTACATGACTTAACCAAACTGTTCAAATATGAATTATTTACACCCTTTGGTAGAAAAAGGCAGGGTCATGTAAGATACATAACATGAAATCCCTTTCATAAAAAAACTAGTTTATGTGAGGTAGCTGGAAGCAAATCAACGTCATAATAGTACTGTAATTAGGAGTATAAACCGTACGTTGATGCAATTCCATACATAGTGTTAACAACCGTTCAGTGGATATCCATTAAACCCTTTCTAAAGAACTCCCTCCTCAATTATTCACTCCTGCGACCTTTAAACATCATGACAACTCGTTCAAAGAAAGTCCTTCGCTTTGATTCGACTCCGAACGTGAAACACATCTGGATCTCTGGCTCAGAGTCGGAACTGAGTATGAAGGAGAAGCAGGATGAGCTGAGGAACAAGAGGCTCAGCCTCGTGCAGAAGGTGGCATTCTTCTTTGTTTGTCTGGGAGTCTTGCTATATTTGTCTTATTTATCTATTCACAAGGTAAGTTTAAGCATACAACCATTTTAAGACATGCGGCATGTGACAAATGTTTCCTTTCAGTACTCACTTCGAGAGACAGCAACTGGAGATAAATATGAGCATGTTGGTGATTTGGAGTTCCCTGATGTTACATTTTGTCCGTCAGTGCCGTATAAAAGGTATTTAATTTTTATTGACTTTTAAGGAATGTTACGGTATGCTCTTAATTAGGGACATCCTACAATCCCATGGAATATTAGATGTCCGTAGTCTTCAGTTTGGTTCTCAATGGGTTTCCAACCTAACAGGAAAGTCAATTTTAGAGGATGCAACCATTCCACTTTCAGATATTTATCACAGTGCCTCAATTGACACCGAACAAGTAATTAAAATTAGCTTATCAGTTCGAGACATACATTGATTATGTTCACATTAGTTTATAGGGAATTCCACCCAAAATGTCCTTGACGGCTCAATTGTGGACGGTTGTGAACTAAAACCAATTTGGAAAACCAAGGAGTACTACTTCAATGGAATATGCTATTCATTCAACTTGCCAGAGTGCATACGAGAGAAGGCGGTTCTGGAAATGAGCCTGCGGATTAAGCAGGTAAGCAAAAAGTTGTTATTTAATATGTACAGTGTTGTACACTATATATCCCACTACTTAATGTATAGGTGAATAAACTGGTATACACTGTACACAGTTTATCTTTTCTATTGACCTCTGTGCACAGTGAGTTATAATTAAATACATTTCAGGACATTGATTTCTTCCTCCACCACTCCTCCCAATTCCTCTCCCCCAACAGCCGCAGCCGAGTCAAACTCAAGGTGAACCCGGACCCACAACTTACCCAGTCCATGAAACTCGCCATCACCCTGGAGATCGTCCGCCTGGACGCCAGCACCAAGAAGTGCTTTGACTACGGGGTCAAGGAGGATGCTACAAATACTACATTTGGCAGCTTTGATGAGTGCATTTATTCAGAGTTGCACAAGGTGCAGATGGCGAAAGTGGGGTGCACGGTGCCTTGGTTGCCAAGAAGGGATGATGTGTGTCTGGGGTCAGAGGAGAGTCAGAGAGCGTTTAGGTAGGACAGCTGTACATAGAAATTGGTAAATTTAGTTAGTTAATTACTAAACCCTCTGTCTAAGTCATGAGCTTCAAGTGGTATTCTTTCAGGATCTATCAAGACAACCGCCGTAACCAACACAACCTCTGCCAGAGCCCTTGCCACTTCACCAACGTTTACTTTGGCCCGCCCGTTGAAGACGCCTTAGAGCTGTCCAGCGACTACTCAGCAGTGCTCGGCATCTACTTCCGCCGGGAGATCAAAGTCACGTCCGAGTATTATCTCGTCTCCATCATCTCCATGATTGCTGAGATCGGTGGATATGCGTCCCTGCTGTTGGGGTTCTCGCTGTTTAATCTGACTGAGCTGGGGGATTTCTTTGCTGTGAGGTGGACGCGGGTGCTGAAGGCTGTGAAGGGGTTTAGGATTATGGGAAGGGCTTCCGATGTTATTGCAATTAGACAGTGATTAAATAAAATATATAGTAAAGTTAGCTATTTCCTTTAAGAATGCATTGAGGGTGGACCAGTAAATATTAAGTGGTGTAATTGCCATGCAGTTTATAACGTAAAAACTAAGCATCCATGCTTGCATAGCATGCATAGTTAATTTTACTTGCTTCAATTACCATGCCACTCAATCATTAGAGTCGTCAATTCATCAGCTAAATTTAGAATTCCTTCTTTGTCCAGCATATGAAGAAGATGAAAGCAAATTGAACGCTCTCAAGGGGGTGAACGTTCAAACTTTCTATTTCTTTCTGGGTCATCATCATAGGTGCAGCTTATTCGCTCACTCGCTTCTGGATCGTAGCAGCGCTGCCGACCGGTTTAGAATGAGAAAGCTCTTGAACAACTTAGGCTGCTTTCCTGCACATGTCTTGGGACAGCTACTTCAGCTGCGGTATGTGCAAAAGTTAGAGGGTTGTGATTAACTACAACATCTACTTAACATTGTCAATATATTTCGATATATACAATACTATAAATTGGTAAGTCAACATTCAACATACTCATATCTTAGACCTTTAATGTAACAAAAAGTTCTTTCATGTATATGAACACTTTGAAATCGCAGAAATGGAAGGAAGAAGCTAGTATTAGAACTCACAATTCGCATTGGCAAAAAATGCTGACATGAGCAATTTTCCCCGCCCGGTTTAACGCTCTACTTTTAACAGTGCTTTAGTGCTTCACGATGGCATCCGGCCGCTCCCTCATCGAGGTCGACGAGAAGAAGCCGAAGGGCTTCTTCCCCAAGCTCTACGAGCACGTCGTGAAGACGATGGGCGACGACAACCTCAACCAGATCGAGGTGATGAAGGACGACACGCCGACGCTCATCCGCTTCACCTACGAGCTGGACAACTTCAAGAGGAACCTCAACATCCGCGAGTGCTTTCCGGAGAAGAATCCGCACGAGAGCAAGGTGAAGAGGGAGTATGGTAACACGGCTTACAAGGAGGGCAAGGATCTGGACGCGCTCTATCTGTATACTCAGGTAAGTACAGACATAGAGGGGGATGCGTACTTGCATGGTCCGAGAATTGTTTGGACAGCTTCAAGCTCGGGAATTATGTGGTCAGAGAATTGTCTGGACAGTTCAAAATGGCTGCCTGTCTAGAAAAGGATTTGCTTTGTCAGGAATTGTCTGGTCATAAAATTGGTTCAGGATTAATATGGTCACCCTCAATTAAAAATTCCTGCACATGTTTTTTCTTAATTTCCCCCCAAGATTACATGACATCTATCAGTGTGATTATTAGGCAGCCGCTATGATTACAATCCGTTTAAGTCTAATAATATACCACACAAAAGTTCCTGACACTTTACTTTTAAAAGCTGAACCTGTGTTACTTTCCTTAAAATAAACGTTTCTTACTTTTGGGGCATCCAGTCCGGCAGAGTAATCAAATTTAGAGCTAATATCCAGACCCAAAATGAAACTGCAATTGCTAATTAGTCAACCTGGCAATTAGTGTAATTGGTGCCCTAGCCCTGCGGGTCTCCTAAGCCCCATGTCAGGCGGTTTTCCTAGGGGTTAAGCCTAAGGATTCAATGGGTAGCATAGATTGATATTTTTGTGTGGAAAGTGAAAAAATATTTTTTTAGGTTGACTTATATTGATGTTATAAGGCGCCAGAACAATACTAGATCCAGGACTATTTGGCTAATGCACATTAGTTAGACAAGTTAGGAGTTTCCAAATTTACATAACACACTGTAGTTTTTAAAATTATACAATCACTATTCTATAACATATGTCATGTTTATGTTGTAGGTTTATAGGTTCATAATAAACATGTTTTGTTGGTATTGAGTTTATCTAGTGCCTGGCTGCAACTAACCTTACACAGGAAGACATGCAATTGTAATATTGCAATGAATGAGTTATGTATGCAATTAATAAATTAATAAAATATGTACCAAAGCCAGAGCCCAGCATGCCATATTAAACAGTAAATATCCCGCAGTGGATAGTCTCTGCGCATATCATTAATTTTTTTGTGAACAAGTTTCTGTGTCATAAGCAAAAAGGAAGAGATGAGAATAACAAATAGATTATGCCTAATTAAGGGTGGACAGATTTTCGGATTACTGTGGTCATATTCATTTAAAATCTTAGCTGACCAGACTAATCCAGAAGCAAGCTGACCAAGCAAATCTCAGATCTCATATGTGTCCATACAATTCCATAGGTACAGCTGTCCACACAATTCCTTGTCCATACAATTCCTGAAGAAACACCTGTCCATACAATTCTCTGACCATACAATTACAGCAATCCACATAGAGCTCTGAATATCGATATTTAGGCATCTCCCAGACAGGCGTTAGCGCAGGAAATATTTCCGGAAATATTTCTCTGCTCTGCCAGGCAAGCTGGGCCGTGAGTGTGTGAGGGGGAGAAATTTTTCCTCCTTCTCTTTTTGGGCAAGCAGGGCAAGAGACAGTGCGAGCGCGAGGAAATATTTCCGGGAATATTTCCTACGTTAATGCCAGTCTGGGAGATGCCTTAGCGGTCTATGGTACAGATCATACGTTCAAAGGACCGTTAATAGAATTTCCATTTTAGGCTGTAATTGCCGCTCCCGTGGACGAGGAGACCCTTGAAAGCCGTGATCTTAGTGTGGCTCTGGCCAACCGGTCTGCCGTCCTCTTCTCACTGAAGGCGTACAATCTGGCGTTGGACGACATCAAAGTAGCTTTAGAGTCTGGCTATCCGAAGGAGCTGAGATACAAGCTTTTGGAAAGACAGGTAACATAAATTTGGCTCATTCGTGTTACATTTAATGACGTTTTGTTTACAGACCAAGATTCTGGCCTTCTACAAGCAGCACAGCGATGCCCGTGACTCTGCCAAGGCCGCTCTTCTCGCGCTCGATGAGTCCAAGCTGGACCGAAATAAGAAGATCAAGATGCAACAGGATCTACAGCAGATGATCACCTTTTACAACAAGAGTCCTGCAGGTTGCTATAATGTTCTCAATGTGGACATGAGGCCGAAGCCAGAGGTGCCAAAACTGCAGCATAGGAATACAAAGTTCCCTGCTATTAGCAACTGCATTGATTTCAAGTGAGTTTGATTATGATGTTAGGTTACTTTTATGCTTCATAATCGTTTTTAATTTTATCAAGGTATCAGGAAGGTCGTGGTCGCTATGCAGTGGCTAGCAGAGACGTGGAGGTTGGAGAGTTCATCTGTATTGAGAGACCTCTTGTGTCAAGGTATCATTAATCTAAACAATTAAAATACCCATAGATAACATTGCTCTTATTTAAGAATTCTTCCTGAGTACTCTGGCTCGAACTGCTCGAACTGCTTCCTCTCCATGAAGGCCCCGCTGCCCTGCCCCGTCAGCACCAACTTCCTTTTCTGCTCCTATGAATGCAGGCAAGTACATAGAGCATCTTAACTGGTCTTAATACTAATGAAAGTGATGTTAACAGGAAGGTTGCCATGGAGACGTTCCTCCCGCTGGAGAACAGGGTGAGTGAGTTCCTTGTGGCGTCTGGCATGAGCATCATCTGCTTCCTCGCCTTCAGGGCAATCACGCAGAAGCCGCTCAAGTTCTTCCTGGAGAACAAGTAAGTTTAAATTCAAAATGGACACAATACAGCAATATAACTTAATATTTGTTAAGCTTGTGTGATTTGTTGAAGATCGATTTTGAACAATACGTTCCTGAAATCCTGAAATTGATATCTGTGTATCGCAGTTTCAGCATTTAATGACTACTCTTCCCTCCAGGCACAAGTTCCAAGACCACGATGAAACCGCCGGCTCTGACAAGACCAAGGTGACGAAGCACCTGTCCGACGACTACCGCAACCTCTACAACCTCGTCACCCACCACAACGAGAGGAAGTTCGGCGACATCTTCCACCGCGCCATGTTCTCCGTCATGCTGCTGAGGTGCCTCAAGAAGTTTGGATACTTTGGCGATGAGCGGAGGGACATCAGTCCGGACAACGATACGTTGACCGAGGATGAGCTCTTTATCGGAACGTTGCTCAATCATTTCCTGGAGAATCTCCAGTTCAACTCGCACGAGGTATGATGACTAGTTGTATGAATGGCATAGATTAATACTCCGTTACAGGTTGCTCAATTCGAAATGATTGCTCGCAACCGCGAACAGGGCGCGGAGAGCAACTTCATCGGCGCTGCCATCTTCCCCACCCTTGCCCTGTTCAACCACAGCTGCGACCCGAGCATCGTCCGCTTCTACGTGCAGGACACCGTGTGCGTCCAGGCCATCAAGAACATCAAGAAGGGCGAGGAGGTTTGCGAGAACTATGGGCCCATCTTCTTCCACTCATCACGGGAAGATCGTCAGGTGATTAATTTCTCGTGCGGACCAAAATAAGGGTTCTATGATTTGTCCTTGTTACAGGGTCGTCTGCTGAAGCAATACTGGTTCGAGTGCCAATGCGTGGCCTGTGTTGAGGACTGGCCGCTGATGCACGAGATGACGGACGAGTCGCTCAACTTCCGCTGCCAGGACTGCAACGGCAGCGTCCGGTTCAACACGGCGTCGCCCAACCCGCTGCTGAGATGTGTCTGTGGAACGCCAGTGCCGATGTTGCAGGTAAAAATATTTTATGGCCAGGAGGGTTCATTTAGGCATCGTCTACACGGGACTGAAAATGAGGAATGCGAATGGCTGGTCATCTCTGTCTTGCTTGCTGGAGGCCAACCGGGAAAGGGGAGGAATCTAATTCTTGTGAAGAATTAAATTCCTGAGGAGGAGAAAATAATTCTTTTCATGCACTAAACAGATAGAAAGTATTCCGGAATTATTCCAGAATTATTCTTTTTCATTCTTAATTTTCATTTTCGTGTAGCTGATGCCTTAATGAACCGTACAATAATTGGTGCAGCCTCTGAGAAATTTTGGAATGCATGACGTAGCCAATCTGTTGCCCATGTATGAGATAACAATCTTGACTGCAGCTGTAGACGGAACAGGGTCTCAATCTGAGAGAATATTCCAATATTAACCTACAGAAAATCAGAAGTAACTTGAACAACATATGTTCTAAATACATACTATGGAGCAAAGAAACAGTTTCAATTTTTACTTCGTAAATGATTCCAACACTACCTATGTTTGGTACTGGGTTGAAACCAGCAATATCTGTGTTAAATTCTAATTCTACCTCAGGCAAGGGTCACATTGGGCTCATTTACAAAGTAAAATTAGAAAAAGTTTGCTCTCACCTCAGGCAAGGGTCACATTGGGCTCATTTACAAAGTAAAATTAGAAAAAGTTTGCTCTCCAATAAAAATGTATTTTTGGTAAATACATTCTTTTCGGGAATGAATTTTGTTCGAATTTTACTTCATAAATGAGTCCAACATTACCCATGTTTGGGTTAAAACCAGAAATATGTGTGGTAAATTAAGAAAAAATATCCAATTCTATCTCAGGAAAGGATTATATTGGGCTCATTTACGAAGTAAAACTAGAACAAATTTGTGCTCTAAAAAGAATGTAATTACCATCAATACATTCTTTTGTGCAAAGAAAATTGTTCAAATTTTACTTTGTAAATGAGTCCAATATTACCCATGTTTGGGTTTAAACCAGCAATATATGTGTTAAATTAAGAAAAATGCTCTAATTCTACCTCAAGTAAGGGTCATATTGGGCTCATTTACAAAGTAAACATAGAACAAGTTTGCTCTCCAATAAAAATGTATTTCTGGTAAATACATTCTTTTCGGGAATGAATTTTGTTCGAATTTTACTTC
>LR139037.1:0-18283 GCA_900659605.1 Tisbe holothuriae | reverse complement strand
CGTTCTAGTGAATGAACCGAAAGGTAGTGCCCAAAAATATACAATAAGGGATCACTAGAAAAATATTTAAAAAAATACAAGTGCGCATTTCACAGCGTACTCCATACCTTCAGCAGGGCGTTCATGATATCCTCGATTGCCCAGTTCTCGCCCATCTCCACGGGGATCAGGCCGTCCTGCTTCGACATCCTCGCAAGAGTTACGTTGCAGTTGGAAGTGCGGGCCAGGGAGAAGACCGTGACGGCGATGGCCTGTGCGTGCGTCATGTACCAGCTGCTGTAGCAGCGGGTCGTCTGATCCCTGAACTCGTAGTAGTGGGCGGCTTCGGTGTCCTTGGGAATCGCGTGGTGGCCGAATGCGATGAGAACGTTGCGGCGCTCGGACATGGCGCGCAGGTTCTGAAACGGAGAGAATGTTTTAATTTACATCCCGCACTTTGCTTCCCCATTAGACTTACAACAGTGGATTTCACGATCATGTGGTTGAGGGTCTCCTTGACGACCGGGCAGATCACGCTCGGCTTCTCCTTCTTGGACTTTGAACGAATGGGAACAAGGCCATGATTGCAGTGGCTGGAAGTAGATAGGATAAAACGGGCACGGCTTCCACGTATTAGCTCGCACTTACCACAGCTTGTCAAGGTAATCCACCGGCTGCAACCCTGAGAACGCCATCACCGGGGGAATCGCCTCCATCATGCAATCTTTGAACGCCTGCGAGCAGACTCTGTCGTCCTTGTCGAACCAGCCCCTGACGGCGACCAACTTGACCATCTGCAAGACCTCAGAGAGGCGCATTCTGCGCATGGCCTTGGCAGCCACCTCCTCAAACTTTGTCCAGCGGTGGGTCGCGATAAAGGACAAGTCGACGTCCTTGTCGAGGATGGCCAGCAGCTCCGAAGCGGGGACGTCCGCCTTGGCCGCTTCCACGCGCTCCAGAAGCAGAATGTGGTCGATGAGATCAGCAGGGTTCTTTCCATACTGCTTGCGCACCTGCTCCATGCCGTGGGTTATGTAGGTGAAGGCCATCTCGTGCTTGAGGTCCTTTCCCTTGATGTGCAGCGAGCGGATGATGTACTTGTTCGTAATGCCAAGCTGGCTTTTGGCGCGGAACACCCAGAAGGGATCCATCCCGTTGTACAGGTTACTGAAGAGCTTTCGAAAGAGTTTTCCACGTCCCTCTGTAAAAAAAAATATTGAATTTAACTTCCTTAACCTGAATTTTGCTCTGACTCGTCTTACTATTGCTCTCATACGGCGTCGGGACCTTCTTGATGATGGCGAAGAGTCGAAGAATCGAGTCTCCGTCCATGGTTCCCACGAGCTCAGCCATGACATTCCTTGCCTGCCTGCCCGTCTGCCTGGCGACGACATGACTTGCCTTGGCCTTGGCAATGGCAGCCAACGTCACCAGGATGGCATCCTTGAGCGGCGACGCCTTGGTTCTGATGACGTCCAGCACATGCTGGATCGCCTTGACGCGCTGGTTCGTCTTGAGCATCCTGTCCACGGCGTGTGTGCACGGATCAAACAGCCAATCGGGGCTGTTTTCGTTCTGCTTGGGCACCCCCGCCAAGTAGACGGAGCTGGTCGTCCCGGTGTAGAGAACCCTGCGCAGTGCGAGCGCCGCCTCGTCCTTGAGGGCGTCCGATGGGCCCACGAGGCACTCGAGGTCTCCGTCATCTTCCTCCTCGCTGGAGGTCATCTCCACGTCCACGTGCTCCTCCCCCATGCCCTGCTGCTGCTCCATGGCAACGTCCATGGCAGGATCTAACTGGTGGACACCGTCGTTGAGAGAAGTCTCGAGAAGGGAATCGAGGTGACCCAATTGACCGGGGAGAAGTACTTGACCCGCAGGCACCCGGTTCACCGTTGATCTCTGGACAACGTTACAGAGGCCGGTTTTTGTTCTCTTTTTTTCTGCTAATCGTGTTTTGAAATCGAATTTTACTAAGTAAAAAGTGATTTCAAACATGATTAGTCGCGCGATTAGCATGAAAAAAGGAGAACAAAAACCGGCCTCAGGACCGGACCGGAAGTAACCGAACTCCGAATTCCGAAATACAGATTACAAAAAAAGGGACACGTGCGCTTGTGTGACTCCGATGAATAAGGCGCCGATTGGAATCCCGAACCTGAGTCGACGTCGATTAACTCGATGTCTTTCCCTGAGTAATTTAAATACTTTTCAGGGCCAGCAGGCGGAATCATGAACTTATATCTAAGCATGGAATAAAAGAAAAAAGAATTTGGCTAAAATATCCAGGGTTACCAGATGTTTTTGGTGACACAACTACCGAGGGTCTATCCCCCAGCACTTTAGCTAAATTTAAGGAGGCGCGATCTTCAATGTTCTCTCAGTCGGTTTGAATTTCCCGCCCTTGAATCAGCGAGATGCAAGTGTACATGGGCCCAAGAAGATTTCTGAATTCACTTCTCTACGACCATAACATCACACAGTGCATGCAATCCTGTCTTGTATATTAAATCATCTAACTTTAATATACATATTTTTAAAATTAAAGGTATGAATACTACTTTTGCTTTGTATTACGTGGCCTTGTTCATTTTGTCCCGAGCATTTTGTCCATCTTTTCCCGACTCCGGCCGAGTCGTCTTTGTTTTCATCGTTGAAACTTGAAAGAAAAAAAATAAATCCTCTCGCACAGCTGCAGAGAAAAAAAGATTTTGCTTCCGCCATAGAGGCTCGACGAGCAAGGCCAAAATACGGAATTGCGCGTATTAAAAAGGGCTTTTTTGTGACAGCTACAGAGTGTTCTGACTCATCAGCATCGAGTACTCCTAATATCTGCAGTGAGTGGCCCTGCTGCCCTGCATGCCAGCTTGACCTCCCCGGCCGCGATGTGGGTTTCCCCGAAGGAGGTTCTGGTGTCGGGCCCGCTCTGGTCGGTGGAGCGCGCCAACCCGCACTTTGTGCTCCAGCGGAGGAAGGGACGCGGCACCAAGGGACTCTCGTCCATCCTGGTGGGGACATGGGACGCCGTCCTAGACACAAAGCCGCCAAACTACCGCATCCTGCACCAGGCCGAGGGCTCCGAGGTGTACCTGCTCGTGTCCGAGAGCATGCTCAAGACCGAGGCCATGGACGACTGGCAGTGGCTGGAACGGGAGCTGCTGTCCACGCTGTCCACGCTCGAGGGTCCTGAGCAGGCGTCCGAGTTCGTCACCGTCAAGGTTGAGAGTCTGCTTGCCATGCGCAAGGAGGACGACGTGAGGGAGGAGGAGCAGGAGGCGGCGCCATACAAGTCGGCGGCGGAAAAGTTCAAGAGGATCTTCAAAACGCCAAAAGATGATAAATTGGTCAGTTGGCAAGCTCTTTAGGCGTTTATTTTGTCCATTAACAGTGCTGTCCATTTTCAGATCTGCTACTATTCCTGCTCCTTGTGGAAAGGCCGCTTACCATCCCAGGGCTGGATGTACCTCAGCGTAAACCATCTCGCCTTCTACGCGTACAACTTTGGCCGTGAAAACAAGCTGTTGGTCCGCTGGACGGACACCACCGCCGTGGACAAGAGCAACAATCTTCTGGCCCCGGAGAGCATCAAGGTGTCGACCCGCGAGGCCGAGCACGTCTTCTCCATGTTCATGCACAAGGGGGAGACGTTTGCGCTCATCCAGCAGCTGGCCAACCTGGCCATGCGCAAACTGATGAACGATGCCAGCTATGAGACCGACCTGGAGCTCGTCATGAAGCGATCGCGAAACGTGCCAAAGAAAGCCTCGTTCCTCAAGCGCGACCTCGAAGCCAAGAAGAAGAGCGAGCATTACAGAATGCTCTTCCAAGTGCCGGATTCGGAAAAGCTGGACGGGTGCGTGGAGTGTTTCCTGTTCACTCCGTTCAATAGGAAAAACCGCTACGGAACCCTGTACCTGAGCCAGAACTTTGCTTGCTTTCGCTCCCACGTGGACGCGCTCGTCTCCGTGGTGATCCCGCTGCGAGAAGTGTCCCGAGTAGAAAAGTCCGATGTGCTTCCAGAGTGCCAGCAACAGTCGGGGGCGGCCAGCAAGTCCCTCATCGACGACGCCATTGTCATCTATATGAAGCGACGCATCGACGCGTTCACATTTGTCCAACTTCCGGACAGAGACTTTGTCGTCGAGAAGCTCGCAGAGCTGCTGGCCAAATTGAAGGAGCCTTCCTTTGCGTTGCCAGAGGAGCACCGATCTCAATCTTCAGCGGCATCATCGACGTCAGAGTACGTCGAGCTCGGTGGACCGCTCCCCCAAGGATCCGAGGACACCACAAACTCCTCTTCTGCGACCTCCAACGCCAGGCAGCCGCTCTCAGCGCCATCATCCGTCGCCAGCTCTACGTTTGAACAGATCGAGCCGCTGATGACGATCTTCCTGGAGCGTCACTCCGACAAGACGCTGGAAGCCACAAAAGAGATCCTCTGGGAGGAGTTGTACTCCACGTATGGCAGGGGCGTGTCCATGTACCGCACCGAGGAAGCGACCAAGATGGTTCTGAAGGGCGTGCCGGACAGGTTCAGAGGCGAGCTGTGGCTGAACGCGTCCGGGGCCGTCCACGACAAGCTTCGCAACCCCGGCTACTATGCGCAGATGGTGGAGCAGTCGGCCAGCCTGAAGACGGTCGCGCACGACGAGATCGAGCGAGATCTGCACCGATCGCTTCCCGAGCACCCGGCCTTCCAGTCAGATGTGGGCATATCCGCGCTCCGCCGCGTGCTTACAGCCTACGCGCACCGCAACCCGCACATTGGCTACTGCCAGGCGATGAACATCGTGGCGTCCGTGCTGCTCATCTTCTGCAACGAGGAAGACGCCTTCTGGCTCATGGTGGCCATCTGCGAGCGCCTCTTGCCCGACTACTACAACACCAAGGTGGTGGGCGCTCTCGTCGACCAGGGCGTGCTGGAGACACTACTGGGCGCCGAGTTCCCCGAGTTGCACGCTCAGCTGAAGGACTTGGGCATGATCAAGATGATCTCGCTCTCCTGGTTCCTCACGCTCTTCCTCTCTGTGATCCCCTATCAGACGGCCGCTTTCATCATGGATGGCTTCTTCTACGATGGCGCGCGAATGCTGTTCATCGTCGCTCTTATCGTGTTGCACAAGAATGAGGAACGGTTGCTAACAGTCACTGACGATGGTAAGATTCTTAAAGAGAGTGATGATGTAATTGGTTAACAAAATCGTTTTCAGGTGAGGCCATGCTCCTCCTAACCGGCTTCTTCAACTCTATCCTCCGAGATGACTCCGACTCTCCTCGGACTCAGCCCGAGTCTTCCACGCCGTCCTCCACCTTCGACCCGGTGACCATCTCCAAGCTGCTGCTCGAGGCGCACGCAAAGTTTCCTCACATCACCAGGGACATGATTGAGAAGATGCGGCTGAGGAACAGGCTCGAAGTCGTGCAGTCGCTCGAAGACACACAGATGAAGAATGTCCTTAGATCCGTCAAAGTAAGTCTCTTTATAGAGGGGAAAATGCTCTTTTTGGATCTTATGAACACCTCGTTTCAGAACTACTCGGCTCTTTCCGACGAAGAAGTGAAGTCTCTATTCCACATTGCCAAAAACGACCAACTCGAGCGGCTGAACCACTTCTCCCTCATGGACTCTTCCACCAAAGCAGACCCCTCGCAGCCCTACTTTGACCTCTACAGGATCGATATCGACAGCTTTAAAAACATTTTTGTGCACGTTTCCCCGTGGGGAGCTGGCCCTGAAATGGGAATCGTCCTCGCTGAGCGCCTCTTCCGCTTGGTCGACGGCAACCACGATGGGCTGCTCAACTTCAAGGAGTTGATCCAGACGCTCTCCCTGGTTTGCAAGGGCGATCACACTGCTAAGCTCAAGCTTTTGTATTGTCTGCACCTGCCGGGAGTGGTCCTGCCCGGGGAACTGATGGAGACCCCGCCACCGACCGGTGAAGAAGATGCTGAGGTGGCGTTTGACGCGTCCGACTTTTTCGCCAATGATGTTACTGCTGGAGCCGCAGAAGACGGCGGTGGTGAAAAGAGCAAGCGGATAACGTTGACAGGTGAGTGTTGAGAGAGATCTTCATTAATAAAACAAAGTGTATATGAAACACTTTTCCAGAACAACAATCCATCGAGTCCCAATTAGAAGAGGCTGCCGCAGACTGTGACGACAATAACCTTGTGGACTCCAGAAGCTTCTCCTCCCTGCAAAACTGGCTCTTTGAGTCCAACTCTGCTGGCTCCGGCTCTCCAGCATGGAGAAAGAAGGAGCCGGCACGCCCTGGTGTAACTCGCGCCGCAGAGGCCAAGCCGGAGGCCAAGAAACTCCTCCCCACGCTGCCCCAAAAGCACTTTGTCCACCTCTGGCGCACCCTGCACGACCTCTTCCTCGTCCAGTCCGGCAACAGCTCCGTGGTCGACCTGGACGTGCAGAAGCTGTACCACTCGGTGTCCGTGGTCGGCACGCTGCTTCTACAGATCGGAGAGGTTGGCCAGCGTGTTCAACGGGAGCAGCGCGGCTCAGTCGGGTGCAGTGGCGACGATCGCGGGCTGGCGGCCCCTCCGGTTGATTGGGAGATCACCTTCCAGCAGTTTATCGCATCGTTTCTCAATGAGTCGATTCTGGTCGAGTACTTTGATCGGAAGATTGATGTGATGGAGGGCCTTCGGAGGATGAGTGAGAGCAAGGTTCGGAGGCAGGAGAGTGTGCCAATGATGCCGGAAGCAAGATCTGTGTTTTACGTTTGAGAATCGGCTTGAAAGCTTTTCACCGTGCACAGTTTTGTTGATTAAAAGTATTTTGTAGGTATTTTAAAAGCTAAAATTAAATTAAGTGCCTGTGATTGTAATACCACTGTGAAATGAGGAGACATTGTGAGTGTGTGCTAGAATAGAACTTATCTGGATAATCAGATCGTGATGTTAAGGTATTTATTAGTTTCTGTGATATAAAGTTCTCTTTTAAGTTTTGCTTAACTAGGAGACATGCAAAAGAAGAATAAAAATGCCAAAACCAAAAAGGAAATATAGCTGAAGAGTGAATAGTAATGAACCCAGAACCACCGAATTTTAGACAATGACTAGAATGTACTTGGAAATGAAATTACCAATTATTTTTGTGACTTATTTGAATGAATGTGAAAATAAGTAATATAATCATTAAAGTATTGTAAAATTATTGGCTAACTGTTGTCATTTCATTACCACCGGTAGCGTTTTATTTAGCTCCTGTACCCTGAACGTTGCATATTAAAATCTACTGTAATATAACATGTCTTATTTTTAGGCCATATTAAATTTAAATACAATCCAAATATAATATACATTTAAGATGCAGAAAATGTATTTCAAGGATAGACACCCCCGGCCTTCCACGAAAGTTCCTTCCTTCCAAGATTTGCCTCAAGGCTCAGGAACTCGACTCTTCTTGTGCCCTTTCTCTTTTAACAAATTGCTGAACGAGAGAAAATATATTTTCTCTCGCTGAACTCAACGTTGTTGCAAGCTAGCTGAGCCGACTCAGCGAAGTAGCGAGCAATGTTAAATGTTTGCTTGCTGAGCTCAGAGTTGCCGAGTCGGCAAGTCAAAAATTCAAGATAGAAAAATAGTTTATCTTCGATAACAAGTGTTTTATTGAGCTCGTAACTGCACGACCATGGGGGACAAGGAAGCCTCCTCGGGTGGCGGTGGCCAGGTCCGCGTCTTCTTCGACGTGTCCATCTCCGACATCCGCGTCGGCCGCGTCGTCTTCCAGCTCTTCAACGACATCGTGCCCAAGACCGCGGAGAACTTCCGCGCCCTCTGCACCGGCGAGGCCGGAATCGGGCCGCGCACCGAGAAGCCGCTGCACTTCCAGGGAACCATCTTCCACAGGGTGGTCAAGAAGTTCATGGTGCAGGGCGGAGACTTTGTCAACGGCAACGGCACTGGCGGCGAGTCCATCTACGGCGGCACGTTCGCAGACGAGAACCTCACGTTGAAGCACGACCGGCCGTTCCTGCTGTCTATGGCGAACCGAGGCAAGAACACCAACGGCAGCCAGTTCTTTGTGACGACCGCGCCCGCGCCGCATCTGGACGGGCTGCACTGCGTGTTCGGCCAGGTCGTGTCGGGCAAGGAGGTGATCAAGGAGGTGGAGGAGCTGGACACGGACAAGAAGGATCGCCCGCTGCAGGATGCCAGGATCATCCACTGCGGCGAGCTCATGTTCACGGGCAAGAAGAAGAAGAATAAGGAGGATAAGAAGGCGAAGAAGAAAAAGAAGAAGAAGGCCGACTCGGAAGAGTCTGAGAGTGAAAAGAGCAGCAGCAGCTCATCGTCATCGTCGTCGAGCGACTCCGAGGACGAGAAGGCCAAAAAGAAGAGCAAAAAGAAGGCCAAGAAGGCCAAGAAAAAGGCCGCCAAGAGCGGATCAGAGAGGAGGAGGAGGAAGGTGAGCTCGAAGATGATGGGGATGAAGCTCAGCAGAGGCATCCACTGGCTCAAGTCACCCAGATCGACCCCGAGGAGATCCCTGATGTGCCCTCCAGTTTCCTCATGAGAGGCGGAGATCGCAGCAGCAGGGACGATGACAGGAACGGGCGTGACAGAGACCGGGGTAGAGACCGGGATGCCAGGCGTAGGAGATCCAGGTCGAGGTCCAGGGACCGGGACCGCCGCGGCGCGGCGGAAGGCGTTTCGAGGAGCGCCGTCGTGGCCGCAGCCGCAGCCGGGACCGCCAATTTGGAGGCAAGAAGATCAAAGGCCGCGGCCGCATGCTGTACCGACCGGCCTCTCGCTCTCGTAGCCGCACGCCGCCGCACTGGAAGAATGAGAAATCCAAGACGATCTCGCTGAAGGAGTTTGAGCGGATGAAGAAGGAGAAGGCGCAGAAGGAGGAGGAGCTGAGGAAGCGAGAGGAGGACCGGAAGCGGCGCCATGAGGAGAAGGAGCGCGAGACTCAGCAGCGGCTCATTCAGAGGGAGCTGGAGCGGCAGAAGGTGAAGGACGAGGAGGAGCGAAAGAGGAAGGAGAAGGAGGCCGAGCTCAGGAACGTCGACACCACAGACTATGATAAGCTCGACTACGAGGCTGGTGATGATGACCTGATCAAGTTGACAAAGCCGGATGTGGTAGAGCCAAAAGCGCGGCGTGAGAGGAGCTCGTCTGGGTCAAAGTCGCCCTCCCCGCCGCCAAAGCGGGCTCGGAGGAGGTCCAGTGGCAGTCCCAAGGGCCGTAGGAGGTCCAGTGGCAGTCCCAGGGACCGAAAGAGGTCCACCTCTAGAGACAGGTCATCGAGGAGAAGGAGAAGTGTTTCAACGTCTCCGAGAAGGCGTAGGAGCTAATTATAAGGAATCATAAATGCAGAATTGTGGCATTGCACCCTGTATCAAGTTGTTTACATTTAGTTTTGTTGTGTCCACGGATAAAGACAAGTTCCGTAATTGTGCCTTGGTGATCATCGTCGACCAACTGAAGAACATTTAAGGATGATAAATGTTTTGCAAGATATCATTTCTTTCCATGAATCGTATTGTTCGCTTGAGCACCAATAAACCGTTTCAAACTGGTCATTCTATGCAGCATTAGTATATTTTTATTCCAGCATTTCCATCACATCTTTCGCTCTGTCCACCATCACCGTTGAGTGCCTCGCGCGCTTCAGATCCAGGGTGATCTCGGTGTCCGTCTTGCCCTCTTCCAAGAGCTTCAGCCACTCCTCGTCCGCGCTCACAATCTTCTTGGCGGATTCTAATGAAAAAATACGGATTTAAGTGAAGAAATACGTGGTTAACCTCTTTCCCTAGTACTTACCAATGGCCCTGTCCCTCATGTGCCCCTGTATCGACCCCATGTACTCCAACAGCTGGTCAAACTGCTCCGCCTTCACCTTGAACTCGTCATAGGCATTCTGCAGCAGCCAGATCTGACGGCACTTTTCAAATTTCCAGTTCCCTCTGTCGGTGGCCCAGGTGGAGAGGTACCGCAGCGCCTTGCTCTGGCCCACGCTCTCGTGCAGGTGCTCGCGCGCGGCAACCGCGGCCTTGGCTGCCTTGATGCGTTCCTTGTCCTTGACGCGCTTCGGAGGCTTCTTCTCGGCGTCATCGGCAGGCGCGTCGGACTTGGAGGCGGGATCCACAGTGGCACTGTCTTTGGCATCGCTGGTCTTCTTGCCCTTGTTTTTCTTCTTCTTCTTCTTGCTCTTCTTGGTCTTTTGCACAGTGGGGTCTTGTGAGGTGTCCTTGTTGCTCTCTGGCTTTGGCACTGTCTTCACCTTCTTGATCTTCTTGATGGAAGGCTCTGCCTCCACCACAGCGGTGTCGGAGGCGGTGGACTCCCTCTTGCGCTTCAGGCCCATGTTTTGAAATGTGACTTGTCAGGGTTGCCAGGTGAATTTTTTCGTTTGGTCCCAATTTTTTTGTGAAAAGATCCCACAAGCAGTTTGGAGCTTGGTCCCAAACAGTACATAAGCCAATTTTTCTTACTACATTGATGTTTGGTCCCAAAAAATTCTGTTTGGTCCCACAGGGTCAAAATGGTCCCAGATTTGGCTAACCTGGGACCATTTGGACCCAAACTGGCAACCCTGTGACTTGTCACGAGAGAACCACGCTGTTTTGGAAACAAATCAACGGAAACATTCCGACCGGAAATCACGCAACCTTGATCTACCCATCGACCGGCTACAGATCACAGTGGCTTCAATCTCCTTGCGGCATGATAACCTCCTACCAGTAGAGAGAAAGTTATTGCATTAGGTGCTAATTTTATATTGAAAAATTGCATAATCTAGAGCGATTTTTACATCGATACAGGAGCAAACATAACAAGTATTATAATAAGAGATTTTAGATATACCTTCGAAAATCTCTTATTATAATCATTTCCCTATATAAACAAATAATGAGGGGGTTAACAGATTGAGAGCCCCCATACAGTTTTAATCACCTTCCTTCATCAGCCAATGACATAGAATGATAAGTAAAGTATGCCCAATGATTGATTTTGTTACAGATTGATACACCGTATTTTTTTAAATGAACAAGCACCCCAAATGCTGAGTACATTTTGTATAAGCACCCCTTATGTCAGCGAAAGTTTTGGGAGTGTTATAGACATGTACGTATATGCCAGTATGCAGTACACACATGGTTATAGACGACCTTCATCCCAGGAATAGACTGAAGCTGCTCCCAGATCCCTCGTGTACAATGCGCTACATTTTTATTGCGTTCGAAAAGAAGGGTTAATTGTGTTCGTACCCGCTTCCTTCCTGTTTGATGTTGTCCCTAATACATCAAATCTGTTGTTTACTCAATTATGGTTATTACTACAGCTCCCCCTTGAAAATAAAAGCCTTTTAGCCTCGTTTTGTCAACCGCTACAGCGATTGTAAATAGTGGTCTTTTTCCTCACCCCGTGTTTCCCTTTCCTCCCTTTATACGCAAGATTTGCGTTGTTATATCAAAGAGGGGAACATACAAACCAAGGTGTGCTTTCTTGGCTTCTGAGTTCTGAATGAAAGCTGCATGGAGGTGAAGAAGAAAAGTAAGTTCTTCTCCTCATGGCGGGAGACAGCATGCAAAAGAAACTCCCCCTCCGTTGCCACTGCTGCCCTTACTCACCTTAGGCTACACCCACAAAATCTTGACTAATGTGGGACCCATAGGTGGGAGGGAAAAAGTTCCATAGTCACACATAAATACTAATAATTGAACTATTAACAATCAGTCAATCAGCAACTATAGAGTAAGTATATTTGGCCAAAGTCATTTATAATAGTGTCCAGTTGACCCATGTATGTTACTATACATGCAGTTTTTCCTTTCCTCCAGCCACTTGGCCGCATTAATACTCTCAGTCTTCGAATAAACCAAGGGGAACGATATATGAGTTATCACGCAGCAATGGACCTCCTAGTCATAATCCAAGTCGTCTTGCTGCCACCGAAGCTGCTTTCGTCTCCTTGCCCTCAGGTAAAGGAGCCCTCGAGCGAGGCAGGTAGTCACCATAGCGACAGCTGTACTCGTAGTAGTAGTAATCGCAGCAGACGTCCGAAGGGAAACTCGGCTGCTGCTGCTTTCTCTCTCTTTCTTTGACATGAGGGCAGCTGCTAGAAACAAAATATGCGGACGTGAAAAAGAGAAAAGAAAGGGACTTTGTTATCTCCTCGGCAGCCAGCGACATCCTCGGTGGTGTGATTATTACTATTACTACTGGTGTCAAAGCGATCATCGGGCCGCGGCTTCGAAGGTCGTTTGTCAATTTAAAATTGGACCCTCATTAGCGGCTCTCTCCAAATGACTCCTCGATCAGAGGTAAGACAACTTTGTAAATATTGGGCAATCAAATATTGGACGTCAAGTTTTAGCTGCTTGTTCATTGCTGTCCCAAAGGTTTCGTCAAACTGATTCTTTTTATTACGATTTGTATGGACACGACAATAAATTGTGAATCGTGTATATCGATACAAAAGATACCAAAGCCAGACATATATTCACAAAAGGATTGTATTTGTCTTGATATATTGAACCGATAAGGAATGGCACATGAAATAATAAACAGGCGCAGGCAATGTCTACAAATGTGCTAGCACTCTATACAGTATGTTAAGAATGGATGAAAGGTCCCTTATACCTTTTTATTTAATGACAATACCTGTCCTAGCTGGAGATGCCTCTTTTCATATTCTTACGTATATGGTACTTCAATGTAGAGTTGGTATTAAGAGGCCTTTCTTTCACATATATGCTTTTAGCTCCTCATAGCGAGAGAACTTTACATCAAATATTATTTTGCCCCGAATGCATTCTTGGAAATACCAAGAACGATTTTCCTTTCGCAGCGAATTCGTGATATTTCAAAGTACGTGATGATGTCAATTGTCTTTTGGAAATCCCAATCTCAATGCACAATTTATAATGCATAACTATCTCTAACGGCTCTAATGCTCGCTCTTCCCTTGACCTTTTATGCATGGAAACATAATAGAGCGATTCCATTCGTGCGACGCAGAAAGCAGTGGAGCCGTCAAAAAACGTTCGCCACTTGAGGTCCCTCTGCTACGTTATATTATTATATATTTCTCCTTTTCATTTTTTTGCAGTGATCGCTATCTTCAAAGTTTGTGGCAGAGCGGAAAAAAGTGGAGCAGGAGAACAACGCAATGTTTGTTTGCAGAACGATTACAGTGCGCTTAAACTCGTACAATCCACATATTTTACCCTTTCATGTAAGGGCTAAATGTCCCCATCGCGTGAGACGAGGCTTAAAATGATGAAGAAAATCGACGGAGATAGAAGACATTAATCCAATTCGTTTAAGCACACGAAGAAAGGCTTTGGAAGGCACCACGAAGACAAAATAACGTTGTCAAAAAGTCGATATGGCAAAGTGAAGTTGAGACCCATTTGAGGTGAAAGCAAGACCCCAAAACTCTTCGACGTGTCCATACCTGTTCATGAAGAAAGCCCGTTTTGAGAGACAACGAAAGGCCTGCCCATAGTTAGTCAAAATGATCGATACTCATATGCGCAACTACTACACCCGGCTGTACAACGCCAAGCCAAGCCCTGAAATTGCCCGTACGCGGCAGCAGCAGCCGCAGCGACGCCGCCCACCCTCGGCCAACGCCGCGTCCTTGTCGGCGTCAGTCCAGCGACAGACGCCGACGAGAAGACGTCGCTTTAACTCGACCTCGCCATCGTACAACACCTCGACTCCAGCTCAGCAGCAGCAGCAGCGAAGGCCAAATTCAAGCACGGTCCACCGAACGAGTCATCCGCCGCCTCTGGGGAATACCCATGCTCTGAGTCGTCAACGAAGCCAGTCCACGCAGGAGCTGAGCTTCGGTGGTTGCATTCCTCCGAGGAATGAACCCGGCGACTACTGGACTCAGCGATACCTCGACCAGGAGCTGAACAACGACTTCCCCTCAGAAGAAGAAGACGGCTACCACAGATACTCTCCAGACTACCACCGGGATCACAGACCTGCCATGAAAGCTCCAGTCAAGACTTTGAGAGCTTCCCTGACCGAGCTGTCGACCAACCGTCAGCGCTCCCCAACCGACCACAACAGCGGCGCAATGTCCAAGATTGACGATTTCCTCAGCGCCATCAACAAGTGCGAGGCTGAGATGCGGGATGAGTTTGAGTTCAAACTGCGGCGGATGGAGTACGCCACGCAGCGCAGGCGGTCTGGGTACAACAACAGCAAGGCTGGCAGTCCAGGTTGGATCAACAGGTCTTCATCGCAGACTTCACTCTTCTCCAATATGAACAGCGCCATGATGGCTCAGCAGGACAGTCGTAAGACGTCCGTGCTCACAGGAAACAACTCATCCATCCCGGCCACAGTGCATGAGAAGAGGACTGTACGGCGAAAGCCGGGGTCAAGGCCCTCGTCTAGGTCTCTGTCCGCTGCAACGAAGCTCTATGGAGGTGGCTCCAAGGTCAACAGTAGTCACCACTCTCCGGTGGGAACACCAGCCATGTCCAGAGTGCGCAGCCAAAGTCCATTGATATCTAATGCAAGGTCAAGGCGGCCTCAGTCCAAGGCAGCGCTCATGACAAGGCCGCACTCTTCCAAACCAGCCTCAGCCTCTTCCAACCGGTCAAACCACCATCACAACAATCGACCTTCAACGGCAAAGCAGATTCCAGAATACCCGCTACCGGACACCACCAGGATCAGCTCCCGGCTTAGGAAAGACAGAAACTACCAACCTCCGAGGCGGAAACCCAAGACCAAGAAGAGCTCTTCAGCTGGAACTCGCGCTCAGTCACAAGAAGAGGATAATGAATATGAGGATGACTTTGAGGATGAGCAGGGTGAGCATGATGAAGTTGAAGATGAGCAGAGGAGGTCGATGCTGATGACCAAGCGGTGGTTGGATGACCAGGCTGCCAGGGGGATGGTCAGGCAAAGGACGGTGGATAGGGGAAAGGGAGATTCTGCCCATGAAAAGGAGTCTAGCAAGGACTCAGCATATGGCTACTCTGGTGGAGAGAGTAGATTACAGACGAGAGAGCCCACACCAGACACGTTTCTTCAGCAGCAGCACCAGTTGTGGCAACTCCAGAATCAGAAGAAGATTCTGAGGAGAAAGCAGCAGCTTCGCGCTCAGCAGCAGCGTCATCAGAGAAGAACCCCATTCGTGCTCAGCATGAGGAGAACTCTGAGATCAACCTGAAGAGCAAAGTGTATGTCCGGCTGGTGAACGACGTCACAGGAGACATCTTGAAGCGAGGGGTGTTCACTGACCGGGCTGTGAGGGAGGTTCTAGAAGCGCATGCAAAGGAGCATGAGGGCATCTCCCGGAGAGAAGTTGAGCTCCTCATGACCACGCTCAAGAAGGAACTTGGACTCAGCTGTGGGCCTCAACCAACAACCATGAGAGGCGCCAAGAGTGAGCCCAGCCTCAAGGATTTGCTCTTCACCGCCGGCACTGAAGACACGCTGGATGAGAGGAAGCGATCCGCTTCAAGAACGTCCCTCGAACGCCGTCTGCTCGGCTTCAGCGGCCGGGGTAACACCAAGGACAGCTATGACACCCTGGATGAGCTGTCTGACGTGGAGCTGACCAACATCCTGCATGACGTCGACCTGGACGACAGCACCGTGGAGGAGGTCCTCAATGCCATCAAGTTCAAGGCGCCGGCTGCATCAGCCCCACCAAAGAAGCCAACGCAAGCGTTTGCAGACGCCCTGGACGCTCCCGGGAATCTCAAGCTCTTTGACAGCCTCAACATCACCGACTTGAACATCTCCTTCAATACAAGCGCTCAGGGACAGGACGCCAAAGAGAAGCGGAAGCAGCAGCGGGAGCAGCTCATCAAGTCATTTGCAAAGCAGCACCCGGAGCGACCTCGTAGTGGCAACCTCAAGAAGCTGTCAACCGTGTCAGCGCCGCCTGTGCAACAAGGTCGGAAGCAGCTCGCTGCCTCAGCCGGTCACCGTCGCAATGACTCGAGCAGCAGCAATGCTGAGAACGGTAGCGTGAGGATCAACGTGCCTCCGCCTCCGACAAAGAAGAAGTCTCGCGCCTCCGAGACGCCTCCGGTGTCCTCGGAGACTCCGCGATCGTCCTCCCTCTACCACCCGGAGTCTGATGAGGAGCCATCCAGAAGAGAAGAAGAGGAAGAAAAGGGTAATAGTGACATTTCAGAGGACTGCTGTGATAACGAAGACGAGGAAGAGAACTACACGTCGATTAGTGAAGATGAAGAAGTCGGGGAGGAGGAGATTGAGAGTGAAACGACCGATTAAGAACAATATTGTGGACATTTAGAGCGTGGGAGAAAATAGTATGAGAATATTCTGGAGGAATTTTCGACATGAAATATTGTGTGAAGCAGACTGTCGAGATATATTATCTCTATTTTTCACCTGCCCTTTATAGAATGTCAACTATATGTTGAAGGAGCCATTATTGCTTCCTCTTTCTCTTATAATTGAATATGTTGCAAAACGATATGAAAGAATAAATCTATTTTAATGTGTTGATTAATCATTGGACAAAGTTTCTATTTTTAGCACTTTCTTGCGCAATGAACGCCCAACAGTGTTGAGCAATAAGCACCCCACTTTAAACAATGAAAACGTTTCGTACGGTTTTTGTATGTAGCGTGTAGTAAACAGGAAACACGATTAATTATGAAAGGTGTTATTTATGCATGTAGAGCTGAGGCGTCTTTGTCCACAAAGAGACCATGTAATCAGGAAATACTATAAAACACTCGGAGGAAGTAATATTATACGCAGAGTAATTACTCCTACAATGGGTGGGACTGCGATAGTCACTGACTTTCCCTAATTATTGGGTGTAGCCTTGGCTTCCCAGTGTTTAATTACTTGAAAATACGGTCTAATGTCTCTGTATGGTTTTATTACGTAAAGTATTTAATGAAGTAGATGGGAAAGCAGCATTAAAGCTTGTAATTTGGTACACTGCATTTTAACGTGAAATTGAAGATCAAGGTTCGTTGGTCCTGCTCTTGGATGAAGGAAAACACTTGTCTTAGGTCCATGGTCCTGCTGGCTAGTTCCTAAAGTTATCCAACATTAATTTAGCTCATTACATAGCTAGGTTTGTTAGTTGGCAATATGTGCAAATACTGTCGATTTTCGACAGTATAGTAATGTATAATTGCCGTATTTACAAAAGCCAAATTAACCGTTTAATAAGACCAATTAGCTGTAAAATGTCATGAGCAAACTAATTGCTCAAAATATTGAACTTTATGGCTTCACAAAGACAACTATTATCAAACACCAAAACAGTGAGGAGAAGACCAATTTTCCGTTTCATTTATACTAAAATCAACACAATACATCTGGAAAGTTGTTTTGCTTGTTTCCAAGAACTATGTTAGCTCTTTAAAAAAAAATCTTGCTTGTTGCCATATCATAAATCTAGCAGAAGAGTAACAATTGCGCAGTAAGCATATTTGTATATAGGCATTGGAAGTAAGTATCCGTTTTAAAATGTCAAGTTTACACAGTACATAAAGAAATGTATGCATTTAAAGTGAAAGACTATTGAAGTAAACACAATTTAATACTTTAACTGCATTCAAACAACAAAAGTATTGTTTTTCATTAAACATTGTGGGCTCTTATATGTTTTACTAAGGAACCCGTGACAATATTAAAAGCGAAAATGTACAGTCAATGCTCTATCAACAAATATCAATTCGATGTACAGTACTTGTGTCGAGTTATGGGCCGAAGCATGAAATGATAACTGCTTTCTGCCGGTCTGTTGGCCTTCTTCACTACATTCACCCACACCCATAGTACAAATTATCAACGCTTTCCTAAAATGGACGAAAGGTCCTTGCTAGGATTAATAATTCAAAGGCAACCAGAAAGGCTTGCATGCATGCGTTCTTATGCTCACGAGCTTTCGTACGCTAAAATTTAAAGGGACCACCAATATAAATGAAAAATTGTAGTTGGGTCAGGATTATACTTTACGAGGGCCATTATTACGCCGTCCGTAGAAGGAGTAGAAGTAATATATTTGATAATGTACTGCCAGTACAGGTATTTTCCTCCAAATAAAATATAGAATTTCTATTTCTCGATTCATCGTAGTAATCTTATAACCTGGATCGTAGCCTAATAAATCGGGGGGAAAACTGAGTTGGTTATGGTGTTAAAATGCGGCTTTATTTCTGTTAAAATTATTACATAATCTCCATTTTAAATATGACATGCCTAGATCAAACACCAAGATCAGCCAATAAAAACAATACGTGTTATTTCATTAAAATACTTGCTTCCTATAACAGAGCACAATCATCATGTTATTGACACTTAATTCTTGGCATTC
>LR139028.1:0-27190 GCA_900659605.1 Tisbe holothuriae | reverse complement strand
AAAAATACGCGAAAGACGTTATGCGTCCCAGAAATTGAAATTTTACTTCAGTCACTGAAGTAAACTTTGACGCTATGCACTGCAGCTGTGAGACATGTGACACGATATTTGAATAAACGTTTTTTGCTATATTTGTAACGTAGAAAAACTTTTATTAGTTGTGTTTTAGCATAAAATGTCTCTGAACAATTTTTCTCAATTGGTCAAAGAAGATCCGCGTCCTCTAATACAGTGGTCATTGGTTAGAGGTCTCATAGAAAGTAATCGCATTATAATGAGTCTTAGATCTCACCTCTTTGACTGCTTGAGCAAGTTGACCTTGTCCGGATCCGTCTTCTCCAGCTTCCTCATGTACTGGATCAAATCCATCTGCTCAGTCTTGGACAAGTTTTTGAAGTTGTCCAGCAGGGATCGGAGATCCTCCAGGGTGAGGTCGTCAAACTCGTCCAGGGTGTCGTTGTGGCTCTCGTTCAAGTCTTGGCTCGGCTTCTGGGGCTGAGAGGACATGACGTCGGGACGGGCGTAGCTGCTCCTGCTGCTGCCGTAGCCGCCGGAGGAGGATGAAGGCGGTTGCTGCTGGTAGTAGTTGACGGCTGAGGCGGTGCTGGAGATGTAGCCGACAGGGTTGGACACCTGAGGCAGTGCCAGAGTCCCGTCGTCCAGCTCGGTGTTCTCCACCACCTTGTACACCAGCACGGTGAGATCGTAGTCCGTAATGCTGTCCATGTTCCGCTTCACGAGCTCCTTGGCCAGCTCGGTCGCGACGAGCTGCTTCAGCTTCTGCTTCTCGGTGAGGAAGTGAGGGCTGACCTGGTGAAAGACATTAGACGTTATTTTCACACTATTTCACAAGAAGACTGGCCGGAGATGACTGCTTACCAAGTTTGGCACCTCCGTCGGTCTCTTCTTGGTCCCCACGTTGAGGATTCCGTCCAGGTGGTCCATGGCGACTCGGGCAGCGCTGGCCTTGGTGTCACTCAAGATGCCTGGAATTGACTTGATATTAAGCACAAGAGTCTTCTTCTAGGTGCTTATCCTTCAAAAGTTGAATTCGATCTTCTTCCTTCCCTTACGTGATATTTTCATTGAGTACAGAATTTTGAAAAAAATATTGTCTTAAAACACTGAGCCCAAAATGCCTCAGCCAGTTTTGAAACCTCTCCTTTAAACGGGTGACAGGAAAGTTTCCTTTCCTTTTAATTACTCACCTGCATCGACCTGCCCAGCCAACTTCTCCCTGACCATCTCCAGCACACACATCACATCCGGGTTCTCCATCAACACATTGGCGCACCCGGCACGAACGTTCTCCAGCGCCAGCGCTCTCGTCATGATGGCCGTCACCTGGTCTGCGAGGCTGCCAAGGCCGTCTTCGAGGGCGCTCACGAGGCGGAGGGCGGGGAGGAGCTCGACGGGGGCGGGGGGAGGGGTGGGCTCACGTATGGGATGGTGGTCGCGGGTGGGGCGGTTGTAGCCGGGGGAGGGGCCGCGACGGTCGTATCGGTCGTCATGGAGCCTAATAGGCGATAAAAATATGTTACTAATTAGTATTAAGTATATTATAGAACGATAGTAATGAAAAAGAAACTTAGTCATGTAATTTCTGATGCCCACCTATCGTCATGCATGTCCCACGGCGCCGGCGGCGGACTGCGGTGTCGACGTGGTGGTGGGGACGGCCGACGGTGACTGTCATAGCCTTGGTCAAAGCCATCGTCACGGCGCCAGGAGTTGCCCCGGGCCCTGTCATCGCGTCGTGGGGAGGGCCGTCTTTGGGGTGGGGATCGGCGCACTGGTTTGGGGCGTTGGTAATCCGCCCGGAGGGGCTTCTCTGCATGGGGTAAATTGTGCCTGTAAGGAAGAGTAAATTTGTTAATTGGGGTATTAACTTATTAATATAACTTTAGTTTAATAAGAACCAGCTACATCAGCAAGTATGTAACTTTGTTGTCTGTCGAGACTCCCTACCTTGTGAGCAACGTCTTCATCTTCTCCTGCAACTCCTCGTCATACATGGCCTCCACCCTCCGTCCCCAGTGCGGGATCCACTCAGTCTTGTAGTCGTGCTTGTCCGCGTCCTTGCCCTGAAGTTGCAGCTCCTTGTAACGCTTCTCCCAGAAGGCGCGCCATTCTTCGGGGTAGGCAGGGTGGTCCTCAGGGCGTTTGTCGTAGATGTCGCGTTTGCGCTTCAGGGTTGCGACCATAGCCTAAAAAGGGGGGAAATCAACATTAAGATTATGCATAAGTAGAACTTTAAAGGACAAGATTGTCAAGATACCACTGAATACTTTTCAACTTAATTTCAAGCAACAATAACTCGCATCCCTACCTTCTCCTCCTTCTTAAACCGCTCCCATCTCTCCATGGCCCCCGTGAATGGCGTGGGAGACCTGCTCCTGGACCTCGTCCTGTGACGCCTCCGATCAGACCTCCCTCTGGACCTAGACCTGGATCTCCGAACACCTCTGTCCCTGGACCTCGACCGACGGGAGCCTCTGGACCGATCCTGAGGAGCCCGGCGTCGACCCTGATCTCTGCTGGTGCCACGGTCTCTGTCTCGAGTCCCTCGCTCGGAGGAGCGGTGGGAGTCTCTTTGGTCTCTCTGCCGACGATCGTCGTCTCGGCTGGGCCTCTTCTTGTTGGGGCGGAAATCATCTTGCCCTGAGTGAGGATTTTCTTTGAACTAACATTCTATTAAAATACTCGGGATAATATGTTAATCTTACCAGGTACCTCCGTAATCTCATTATCTGAAATCCTCTCCAGATCGTCGCCCTCCTTCTCCTCCTTCTCCGCGTCGCCGTCCTCCGTCTTGTCGTCCTTGAGCTGATCCGGAAGATCCCGGTACTTGGCCAGGGCCAAGCGCTCGTCCTCAGCGAGGGTCTGGCGCATGATGGCCAGGCGAGACATCCTGTGGGAGATATAAACCTTTCGTTATTGCATTTAAAAGAATGAGTAGTTAACTGATTTTACTTACATCTCCTGTTTCTTCGCCTCCTCCTCGGTCGTGACTGCCTTGACGGGTCCCTTCTCGATGGTGGCGCTGTTGTTGTCGGCCATGATGCTGCTGTTGTAGTGTTCACTGAGTAATCTGGCAGAAGGGAAGAAGAGACGTTTGGGTCAGCACTGATGGACAGAACTGAGCAGAACGGTCCCCAAAGAGGGGGGCCGGACGGCTCCTGTGTCAGAACTGCTCAAACAGAGCGGATTGTATTTCAAATCTTTGGGTTAACAGATCAAGATAAAGATCTTGGAAACTGTAACTGCACTGTCCTAGCTAGAATACAATGGTTAACAAATGTTTAATATTATCTGTGCTAGCTACACACACGCGCCTGTTTCCAGTCCCCACAACACAGTCCAGCGTTCCCCCCAACGACACCAGTGTTCATAATACAGTAGATCATTGCATTAATTTATTATCATTACTTTGATTGGTTTTCTCAGAATGTTCACTCTTTTCCTTTTTCATACAAAAGATACCGTTCATCATCATTAAGGACCTCAAAATTGGGTCTTGGAAAATACTCAAAAGCTCATAATAAAATGTGACGCATGTCTCCGTATAATATAATAATATTTGCAGTCATTATCATGATCCAGTTCCTCCCGCCACTCCTCTAACACTATTTAAAACTGATCTGCAGTCCTGATATCAGCGACCCTTAGCAGCTCTTATATTCAGTCTCCACCACTGTTGCGTTAACCTCCCCACTTAAGAACCCACTGTGGCGTCTTCCAGCTCATGTCCTTGCAGAATCTACTGTCCACCCCACCCCAAAAACCACTGTGATCACTGCACTGCTTTTATAGTCGCTGATGACCCGGCTGCCGAATCTCAGAAGGAGGGATTCGGTTCAGGTAGCTGCCGTAAGGGTCCGGGAGCGTGGCAAAGTTGAGCTCTGGATTCTCCTAAAATGGACAAGGAATGAGTATTTAATATGAGCTAATTATGGACAAGAGCATGAAATTCCAGAAATACTTTTGTCAACGAAGAATGCGTTTTGAAACTTTGATGTCACTCGTATTATTGATTTTTATACCAGAGACTATGATATAAACAAGTACCTGAAAGTGCCTGCCCGCATCCACCTGCGCCTTGATCATCTCCATACTCGTCCTGAACGTGTCCTCGCCGTTGACGACGATCGGCTTCAGCCTCCCGTACGTCTGCTCAATCTTCATGACGCACGACTCGAGGAAGGTCAGCGTCGGCGTCTCCCACACCTTTTGGTTCGGGACTTTGGCGAATTTGCGGTGGCACGTCGGGTAGAAGCGTTTGAGGTAGTTGAGGCGGTGGGTGGCGCTGGAAATGTTATAAATGTGTTAGGATTATTATTATGTAACATTCACAATCTAAGAGATGGTAAAACTTTCAATTTACAATAAAGAACATGACGAATAAGTGTTACTCACCTCAACAAGTCCTGCACCAGCCCCAGAGATTCAAAGTTCCTATCACAGAGGAGACAGTGGTAGACGGGCTCATCCTCCGTACGCAGCACCTCCACCAGGTACTCGAGGCCAATCATGGGAGAGGACGAGTATTGGCTGAGCATGCGCTGAATGGCGGGCTCGCCGGGGAGGACGCTCTTCTCGTCGCAGGGAGGGACAGGCTCAACGGGAGCTGGAAATGGAAAAAGTAAGCCAATGGACATATAAAACGAAAAAGATGATTACTATGATATGTATAATATTTTAGTTAAATTATGCTCCTAGTAGTTGAAGAAAAGGTCACTTACGTGCGATGCTAAACTCTGTCATCCTTCTCAAATGCTTCCCGCCCGCAATATGCGCATCAATGGCCCTCTTCCCGGGCACGGTCACCCCGCAGATGGCGCACTTGAACGTGTCCACGCCGTTGTTGTTCCACGCGGAGAACACGGTGAGCAGCTGCCCGTCCGGGGTGTAGACGCGCGTGTTGAGGCGGGGGTCTTGGAACACGGTGCCGAGGTCGCGGTTCATGCGGTCAGACTCGCGGACCTTCTCCTGAAATGAGTGAAAGGTGTTGATTTAAGGCTGTTAATGTCTTCTTTCCGTTCTTACCGCCAGTTCAAATTCGAGTTCCTTCAACCTCCGGGACCAGTTCTTCTCCAGCATGTCATACCACATGTCCTTCTTCCGCCCCCGCAGGAAAGCCCGCTCCACCGGCGTCTCATGGAACACGTGCGGGATGAGACGGCACGATTTGAGGAAGTTCTCAGCTGACGGCTCTCCGAACCCGGCAGAGCGCATTGGCATGCCGAAGCCGGGGGGCAGCCGGACGACTGGGCCTTGGGGGATTTGCTGAGTAGGGGCGGTGGTGCAGAGGTGGGCGGGCATGCCGGAGCTGTCCAGGCGCATGCGTTTGACCTGATTGTGGCTAATATCCGTAGGCCCTGGACCAAAGAACCCTTCATCCGTGACCCCTTGATTCGTATCCTCATCGCCAGTCAAGAACGGGTTCACGATATTATCATCATCCTCGGGCGGCTTGAAGGTCATATTCTGGAACGCCCTCGGCCCTTCCTGCGCCTCTTCCCGATCCTTCTTCTTAGCGCGGAGTTTGGCCAGGGCAGAGTTGAAGCCAGGCTCGGCACTCGGGCCAGGGACCGGTGCTGGTTCTGCGAATAGTCCCGCCGTTCTAATGCCCAGGGTAGGCGGTGGCTTTGACGTGTCTGGTTTGTCGCACCACTCGCTCATGAAAGAGTTGATATCACGGTCAGAGATGTTCTTGCCGGGTGGTTTGGCGGCCTGCTGGGAATAGAGAATAATGTTAAACCCCGTTTGGAACATTAACTTGTATCTTACCTGGGATGCTCGCATTGCCAGCGCCTTCTTCAACTTATCCCTCGCTTTGTCAAGCGTCTGCTCATCTGACATATCCAGAGACAACTCGGAGACCACCTGCTGCACAAGACTCTGGTCCGCATCGCTCGGAGGCGTGCCCGGAGTCTCGTCCGCAATCTCGCCATCCTCCATATCATCACTCGGAGGCGGGGGAGGCTTCCCAGGGCTGTAGTTTGGAAGCGGAGGCTTGCCACTCTTCTTCGCCAGCGAGTTGATGACCTGGTTCAGGAAGAAGTTTAACTCCTTGGCGGACTCCCTTTCCGGTTCAGGAGACGGCTCCCTCGCAGTGAGCAGGTTTCCAAAGGACTTTAGCTTGATCTTGGGCTGGACTGTGCCTTCATTCTCCCCCACCACGATGAGACCGCTGCTCGGAGGAGGAGGCGGCGGCGGGGAAGGAGACCTCGCCGCAATGTCGTCGTCATCATCACTGACGGCAATATCATCCTTACGGCTGAGCTCTTGCGCGTTAAAGCCACCCTGGTCGAGGAAGCTGGTCGTAGTGTCAATCTGGAAACTGGGCTCCTTTGCCGGCGCAGCTTCAGGCGGTTCGTACGGCGCACTCTGCAGTGATGAGTCGCTTGCCTCCTGATGCTTTTGAACACGGTCTTCCATGGTCATAGGTGGGGGCAGGCGGCCCAACTCTGCAGCGGAGAGCGCAGGCCGGGCTGTGGACACAGGCGCAGGCACTGGGGCTGGCATAGGGTCTGCTGCCGGCCTTGCAGCTGAAGACGGCACTGGTTTAGGCAGCGAAGGTACCGGCTTTGGCAGGGAAAATCCACCCAGTAGAGACATCGGCGCTGCAGCAGGGGCTGGAGTAGGGATCGGCTTAGGGAATGACATTCCACCCATAGGTGGAGGGTCTGAATCCTCCTGGCTTGGTGTAGGCGGCGGGAATGCAAATGGCGTCGCAGGAGGCGTTTGATTGCCCATATACGGCGGCGGGCTGGGAGACGGCACGCCGATATTATCATCGTCATCCGCAGCAATGGGCGAGTACCCTCCTGGCGGTGACACGCCCCCTCCTGGTGGCGACACGCCCCCAGGCGACGCGGCAATGTCCCCAACATCCTCCCACTTCGCCTCCTTATTAGCCTCATTGAACTTCTTGAAGTTTGCATCTGTTTTCATATCCGGGCGTCTCGGTGCGAAGCAATCGCTGGAGCTGGACTCGACCTGGTCGACCTGATGCGGCATTTCAGTCGATGGGTTCGCAATCGGCGCTGATGATGTGATGCCGAGGAAGGCGTCCAGGGCGCTGGTGTCGGACTCTTCAATGGGGAACGGTTGCAAGCGCTCTGGCTTAGGATGGATTTGCACCCAGTCCTTACTCTTGCCCACGTGTCTTTCTCCATTAAGATGGCAGAGCAGTAATGCGCGGCCGTCGACCTAAATGAGAAAGTAAAATATTTAGTACAGGGAATAATGAAGCGAACTTAATGTCTCTCACCTGAGCGCTGCAGCAGAAGCACTTGAACACTTGCATGCTCCTCTCATGGAATGAGCTGAACGCCTTGATGATGCGGCCATCCTTGTGCCGGATTCGGATACGTAGAAGCTCCTCAACCTCTGCGTCCGTGGCCTCAGGGAGGTCTGGGTTGACCTTGGGCTTCGGTAGCACGACGGCGGCCTCTTTGCGGCGACGCTCTTCGTCCAAGCGCTTGTAGCTTTTCTGGAGAAAATAAGAGATAGTGTGTTATTAAGATTGTTCGTCACTAATCCTCATCCTTACTTACCCCTGGTTTCCTCTTCTCCAGATCCAGCGTACTTCCACTCTCCCGATACCTCTTATGCGGCTCATCGTCATCCTTGCCGTAGCTGAACTTGCTCGTCTTGGTCACCGGCTGGAGACTCGACTGAGAGGACGAGCTGGTCGAGGACGACGACTGCTGAGGCACGGCTACGTCGTTGAATCGATGCACGGCGACCGTCTTTGGAGCCTCTTTCTTCTTCTTTGTTTCTTGGACAAGGATGTTCATGAACATGTCGGATTCCTTCACGATTTTCTTCTTCTTCTCAACCTCCCGCTTTGGAATCCTGTGATTACATATAAAAAAAGGTTACTAGCTGTCTTATTGTTACGTTAATCTCAGTACATATTCTCTTCTGGTGCATGGTGCACAAGTGAAGTGCCAATGAGAAGGGTCTAGGGAAGTCTGCTGATACACCTAGTTAAACTTCATTGATTCTAGCGTGGAACTCCTACGATTCTAGCTAGCACTCGATATTTAATGCAGAGTATAAAAATTTTGTACTGTATGCCTGATAAGATCAATAATAACCCTAGACTTACTTGAATGACTGCAGTTTTTCCTCATACTGCCTCCTCCTCTCGTCACCCTGATCCTTGTGATGCTTCACCTTCCTCGTAAACTTGTCGCCGTGCACCTTGACGAACCTGCGCGTGGCCTCCTTGCTGCCGTACTTGATGGCCTCGCGGACGAGGACTAAACCAGCCTTAAGCCGTTCGCGGCGGACTTTGTCCTTGGCCGGTTGGTAATCCTGTAACAAGGCAGCATTTACTAAAGCATACAGTAATATTTAGTTGAATGTATACTAAGAACATTGTTTGCGTTAAGATAAAAAGGAATGTTCAAGTTCTTATTCACTTACAATGTGTTTGTAGAAGGCGTCCTTGTAGACCTTCTTGAACTTGGTCTCCCTGACATCCTTTATCTTAATGCTACAGCCTTTCCGGACGCCATACTTCTTGAGAACGTCGCGGGAGACCGAGGGATAGACCTTGCGCTCAGGACTCTTGGGGATTGAAGAGCGATCGAGGTGCTCCAGGGCGTTGATGACTTGGCGCTCAAAATCCTGATAAGAGGCAGAAGTTTATTATCATATATGGCATAAAAGTTTAGCTCACCACAATAAAAACATTCACAAAAGTATTGAACGTCGTCAAACGTTAAGACTAGTACTCTGGGAATAATAAATATGAAAAGTACAAAAAGTCAAACCAACCATGCAAATAATGTTCGTTTATTAATATTGGAGAAACTACTCACATGAATGCTCATCCAGCCCCGCTTTGTGAAATACGGCTGCTCTCCACCAAGCTCAATCGCAAATACTTCCTTGAATATCTCTAGAGTGGACGTTGCCCTGAAGAGCCGGCTGTCAACCGCATACTTCGGTTTCTCTTTCTTCACCTCCTCCTTAGGCTCGGGCTTAAAATCGGGCTTTTTCTCACTCTCGGATTTGACCTCTGCTGGTTTGGACTCCGACTTATCCTCTGCTGGTTTAGAGGGCTCTGAATCGGGTTTCGACTCCGATTGAATCTCTGGTTTGGCTTCTGCTGGTTTTGAAGGCTCTGCAGCTGGTTCGGCAGGGGGAGAAGCCTCTTTCTTGGGCTCCGGCGAGGAGGAAGAGGACTCCACTTTCTTAGCCTCTGGAGAGGACTCCTGTTGAATTACATAAAAAAGGAACAGTTAGTCACAGTACCTTAGTAATAAATGACTAGTTAATTCCGATGCTGACCTGTTTCGATGTGGAGTCTGGTATGACCTCCTCTGGTTTCTTTGCGGCGAACAAAGGGTTCTGGAAGAGAACCTTTGGCTCGTCTCTCTTCACTGGGGTGGTCTCCTCCGAGGAGGACTTCTTGGCACGGGATGGGCTCTTGCTTCGGCTCCGGGAGCGATCGCTGCTGTAAAAGGAATTATACTTCAATACTTCACATAAATTAAAGTATTTATACAGGCATAAATAGTAAACACAAGAGGCAGGTGAACAAAATAGTAGTAAATAAGTTGTAACTTTAAAATATCTACTAACTTGCTGAAAGTACATAACGATATTTCTTTTTTTTTAAATGTCCAGATAAATTACCTGCTGGATGAGAGAACCCTCTTTCTCTGCCTTGGAGGAGACCTCGACCTACTCGAGCTCGGACTCCTACTCTTGAGGCGGCTCTTGCTTCGACTCCGTGAGCTGCTTCTGCTTCTGCCACCCTTCCGAGAGTCGAAGGAACTTGACCTCGATCTCGATGACAAAGGAGACGGAGACCTCTTCCTTGGGGCAGGGCTCGGAGACCTCTTCTTTGGAGGCGGAGAAGCCTTTCTGACAGGGCTTGGAGACTTCTTCTTGATGGTGGGACTTCTCGAGCGCTTCCTCTTAGGACTGGGTGACCGTTTACGCTTCGGACTCGGGGATCTCTTCCTCTTTGCCGGGCTCGGAGACCTCTTCCTCTTTGCCGGACTCGGAGACCTTTTCCTCTTCGGAGGCGTGGGGGACCGCTTCCGAGACGGACTCGGAGACCTCTTACGCTTCGAAGACGGACTCGGCGACCGCTTTTTCTTCTTCTTCTTAACCTTGGTCGGACCGGTATCTCTTATTAACATCATCGGGGCCTTTTTCTTCTCCCCCTCCGAACTTTTATCCTTCTTAAATATCTCGGAGGCCTTGGAGCTGACCTTGAGCTTCTTCCTCATGGCCGCAATCTCCTCATCAGTATCGCTATCCCCAGACTCCGAATCACTAAACGGGTCGAGCAATACATCCTCCTCATTCATCTGAGGCCCCTTCCGCCGGGCGACATTGCGACTCTTGGTCGCGGCCTTCGGTTTATAGTGATCGTACGGGAACTTGGACACGGACACGTGACGCGATGTGCGCGTAATTTCCTTAAACAGCGCCGGCGCGTCGCGTTTGAGCGCCTTGGCGTCGACCGTCTTCCGCCCATCCGAGTGCTTCTTGATGACGCACTCGCGTGGGATTTTAAGCTTCTTAACGCGTACGCAGAGTGGGCGCAGCCGGCCCAAGGCGGGATGTGGGGCAATGTCATCGGTCTTGGTCTCCTTCTTGGGTCGGCCTCGGCCACGCTTCTCGGGTTTGGAGTTCTCCTTCGTGTCGTCTTTGTCGTTTCCTGATGCGTGTCGGGATCTGTGCTTGTGCTTCTTTTTCTTCTTCTTTTTGTGGCCATCATCCTCTGAAAAAAAAGTTACATTTCGTTATATAATGTAGTGTCTTTAACATTCAAAATACAAGACAAATTCATCTAGCAAAATTTGTGACACAAACTGAAAAAACATCTACCTTGGGGAGAGTAAAATGCTTAACATATGGTAGATAACAGAGGCCGGTTTTTGTTCTCTTTTATTTTCTGCTAATCGTGTTTTGAAATCAAATTTTATTAAGTAAAGAGTGATTTCAAACACGATTAGCCGCGTGATTAGCATGAAAATAGGAGAACAAAAACCGGCCTCAGGTTATGCGCGAGGTACATGCATTTTATGCATTATAGAACCTCAACGAAATCGCTGCAGCTTATGAGCAATATGAAGTGCAAATATACATACATGTGTATAAAAATATAATACCATATTAAAGTGACATCAATGACATGCATATTAAAACAGTTGAAAACATCAAGATGTTTTGATACGTGAAAAAAGTCTTTTAAGAAAGATAATCAGACCAATTTTTGGTTATTGTTCTCATTTTCAAGCTTAAACATAAAGATACGACATAATTACTCAAATGAAATCGTAGATCTTTGGTAGGAACAAGAACTTAATATAACTAATGCGACGTATAGTGGTAATGGATAGTATATTGATGTGTACACATAAAGATTGGGATGGGAATGGTGTGTATTACGTAACGAGCCTGCTTCTTGCCCTACTCACCACCGTCTCTCTCCCGATCCCGGTGCTTCTTCTTCTTCTTGCCGTCCTCATCATCCGACGCCTGCTCAACACCATTCTCGCCGTCCGCGGTGCGGGGGGCACTCGACCCCTCCAGGGGGGACACGGAGGGGGGCTCGGAGGGGGTCGCCTCACCAGGACTCGCCTCCGTCTGGACCGAGACCGGCTCCGTGGTCGAGGTCACGTGATCGTCCCAGCCGGGCGGGGACGAAGGCGCGGCGGCGTTGGCGAGGAGCGACGAGGGCAGAAGGGACCCGCCGTCAGAGTCCGAGTCATTGGGTGCCCCGCGGGGCATGATGGAGGGCAGGACTGGGGCTACCACCGGGGCTGGTTCTTCCGGTAGTACTGCTGCCTGCAGCTGGAGCGCCTGCTCGATGATTTCCGACTGCTCTGGGTCAGAAGACTCCATGGTGAGGATCGGTCTTGGCCTCGGCCTCGTCTGTCCCAGAGGAGCGATCGAGGATGAATTGGCTTCAAAACTGCCTCAGAGCACAATTACAAATTCCGACCTTGGGTTGCCCTAAAAGGGCTGATGCCATTGCTGTCTGGGGCACTCAAGGAAGCAGACTGGGGTCAAAGGTGGGGCACCGATCCAGAGGTACTTTTATCGGAATCGTTTTCAGCCAACGCAGCTAGAAAGAACTTTCGTAGCTAGCTTCGTAGCTGCGCGCTGCTGCCGAAACAGATCGCTTTTTCACGATTTTTCACGATTCTTTCGTTAGGAACGGCAGTACGAAACCTTTATTATGCAGCCAAATGTTTAATGTGTTTTAGTTATGTCTCTAATTTAAGATTTCCTATACGTCAAACTGGTGAATAAAATCAAATAGAGATGATTTGATGTATGATAAAGTTGCATCCAAGCTTGTTATCCCGTATTGAAAGCTTTACTATCGCTCTCTAGGTCTCCAGTTAGCTTGTTTTGTCGTCCCTTTGAGATGTTTCCCTCCGTTTGGCTGAGGGCGAATCGATCCGCCACAAGAAAGCGAACACAAACATTGGGAGGAGATTGGAATCGTTGAAACTAAATTTGCTGTCATAAAAAAGTTTACAAAGATGTAAATTACCAATATAAAACTATTGTTCGAATGGTAAAATATGTTATTTTGTATTAGTTTCATCCAAATAGTTTAATGCGTTTTACTGCTCGAATTGTGACTCCATCATTTGCATCTCTCTCCCCTGCCTCATAGAAACACAATGGCTCGGAGATCGAGGAAATTATGCCTAAATTAGCCACTTATTAATCTACATAATTAAACCATCAGCACTTTAATTGATGCATAGACATGTATACTACAGAAGCTTATAATTATAAGTTATGACATTATTATTATAATTTGTGAGAAAATCGCCTTTATTTTTTTCCGGTTCAACATTTTCCAATGGCGAATTGGAGGTGGGCAAAGAAGTCATTTAAGCATTCCTTAATTTAATCATTCTTCCCCTTTTATACTGTATACTAATATCATTATACATAACCCAAGAGGCAAGAGAGCTCACTTTTAGGCCACCTCATGGATCATATGTTCCCTTATATTAACCATTATATTCCCTGAAGGCCCTTTTCGCATCTCTTTTTTCTTGTCCGACCGATCTCTACTCGCCTCCGTTTCATTTCACAACACACACTTCAGACAGAAAATTATCCAAAAAGAAACTCATTTCGTCAGGCAGTTTCAAGAGTTATTCAACTTTGGGATTGAAGTGATGTTGGTGGATTAAACAGCCTCGAGTGGACTTGTGGACTTCTTTTTGTTGTGCGCCATGTCGAGCTCCCCGCTCCGGTTGGCGTCGTTGGGCAAGTGCAGCAGGATGGCCGCAGTCAACAGGGTCAAAAACAACGTCATCAGAGCACAGGTAAGACAGAAAGACTCAAGAGCGGACCACATCATGCCAAGGTTCGATTGGACAAGGTGTGCTCAGCAGGTTTCCAGGATCATGCGTGGCTAAACCGCAAAACAGAGCCCGTCATGTCCGGAGCAAGTACCAAGACTTCTAGAGCAAGGAACTCTGGCTTTGGAGGCATTCTTATATATGTGTGTCAATTTAACCCCTTAAAACCAGCCATCCTAAGGCAACTGTCCCATCCATTTTCATGCGAAAAGGCTCTCATTGTTGTTGTCCCTGTTGCAGCCTTACCTCCGCCTGCTGCACGAGCGCGCCACCGCTCAGCCGCTGCTCCACTCTGACGCGCTCCTCTCGCTCTCATCGGGATCCCTGGGCGGCGGCGCCGGGCCCATGGAGCTGCTCAGAAGGTGTGCAACGCCGCCAAAGGGATTCGAAAAGTTCTACAAGTAAGAAAGTGTCTCACTTAACAGTTTGCATAATTCAAAACGGAATCATAAACGTTTTATTATTATGCATCTGTGTCTCTGACATTAAGTTTATTTGTATCTTTTTCCAGGGACAAGAAAGGCAGCAAAGAGAGCAGCGATAAAGACACGTCTGCCAGTAATGAACCGCCCAAGGAACAACCAAAGAAGCCCTCTAAAGAGGTTCCCCCGAGCGCGTCCAAACCTACAGAGGATCTGCGCAAAATGTTTGGCCGGCCACCCAGTTCAGGGGGAGGAGGCGGTTCTAGTGGTGGCGGGGGTCAGTGGTCCTCAGGGGGAAACCCGTTCCCAGAGGGAGGCGATTTCAATAAGCTGGGCATTGCTGTCGGGGCAGCGGCTGTGATGTTATACGCAGGTAAGAAAGAGTTCCTCAAAAGAAAGTAAGATTGTTAGTTTCAGTCATGCTTATCTCCTTCTTTAGTGCCAAACATATCATTGTAGCTCAAAAGCTGGTATATCCGTCAGGGATTAAGGACTGTCCAGTATTAAATCCCATGGTTAATATCTGATTTTCTCAATTTAATTTCAGGCTTGATGTACAACAACTACCGCGAGATCACGTGGAAAGAGTTCACCCAGACGTATCTGGCGCGCGGCGAGGTCGAGCGCCTCACCGTCATCAACCGCAAGTGGGTGAAGGTGGAGCGGCGCGGGGCGAGCGAGGACGAGCAACTCTTCTTCACCATCGGCAGCGTCGACACGTTCGACAAGAATCTGGAGAATGCGCAGTTGGACCTGCAGATGGAGCCGGCAAAGTGAGTATAGACCATGCATTACTAGTAATTTTTGAAAGTAACGAAATTACTGTAATTTTAGGGTTTTAGCTAAATGTAATTGTAATTCATTACATTTTATGAGCTCCTGTAATTGTAATTTTGTAATTCACTACCCTAGAAATTACAATCACTATACTACTACATAAAAATGTAATTGTAATACAATATTCAGACATTTCAAATGCAATGAAGAAATGTAACAAATTACATTTTTTGGGGAAAGTAATTGTAATTGTAATTTTGCCAAAATAAAAGTAATTTAGTAATGCTTGGCATAGTATAGACGACTTTTCAGAAGACATAACTTTAGTCGGTATACCTCGGTAAGCTTTTTTGTATCTTGGTCAGTTTTTTTAGGTATTACGAAAGGCATGTTAAGAATCCTCGTGGATTTAAATTGATCATTCCAGCTTCGTCCCCGTCCTGTACAAATCCCAAATGGACATGTCCAACGTCATGTCCGCCCTGCCCACGCTCCTCATCATCGGCTTCCTCGCCTACTCCTTCTACCGCGCGCGCAACATGATGGGCGGCGGCCCCGGAGGCCTCGGAGGCAAGAAGGGTGGCGGCATGTTCGGCGGCATGAGCCAGTCCACGGCCAAGCTCATCGATGCCAAGGAGATCAAGGTGGCGTTTAGTGATGTCGCGGGGTGCGAGGAGGCCAAGATTGAGATTATGGAGTTTGTCAATTTCCTCAAGAATCCGCAGCAGTATATCGATCTGGGGGCAAAGATTCCAAAGGGAGCTATTCTCACAGGTACGATATCTTGACAGAAACTTACCTTACAAGAGTCCACTTAAGCACTTTCGATCATGATTTTTTGAAGAAGACACTCTAAATTACGTTAAACTACTAGTAATCAAGTCAGATAAACTTTGCCACTGACTAGTAACCTTGAGCAGTTATACAGTTAAAATATTTTAATTTCAGGTCCTCCTGGCACCGGTAAAACCCTCCTTGCCAAGGCGACCGCTGGCGAGGCCGCCGTCCCGTTCATCTCGGTCTCTGGCTCCGAGTTCCTCGAGATGTTTGTTGGCGTTGGCCCGGCAAGGGTCAGGGACATGTTCAGTATGGCGAGGAAACACGCACCTTGGTAAGAACATCAGTAACATGCAAATAGAGCGCTAACAAAATTCATGGTGTACATCATCCTGAAAATTAAGCGGCATGACCATTACAACATACCAATTTATATTGTAAATCATCTAAATATATGTAATCTCAAACGATTGTGTATTTTCCAGCATCCTGTTCATCGACGAGATTGACGCCGTGGGTCGGAAGCGCGGCGGTCGCAACTTTGGAGGTCAGAGCGAGAGCGAGAACACGCTCAACCAGCTGCTCGTAGAGATGGACGGATTCAACACGGGTAGCACGAATGTCATTGTGCTGGCGGCAACAAACAGGTAGAGGAGAAACAAGTGTAATTAGTAAATGCTAACCTAGTATTCAAGCCTTGGCTCAATCAAGCATAAAATGATATAGTTGTAGCCCTTGCTTACTCAATATTTAGCCCTTTTAATATTACAATAATATCCAGACATAATATATCTGTCCTTTTCAGAATGGACATCCTGGACAGTGCCCTCCTCCGTCCCGGCCGCTTCGACCGACAAGTCTACGTCCCAGCCCCGGACATCAAGGGCCGCGCCTCCATCTTCAAAGTCCATCTCGGAGGGCTCAAATCAGACCTGGACAAGGCGGATCTCTCACGGAAACTGGCAGCCCTGACGCCCGGCTTCACCGGCGCAGATGTGGCCAACGTGTGTAATGAGGCAGCGCTGATTGCGGCGAGAGAGCTTGCGACGACAATCGGACATAAGCACTTTGAGGCGGCCATTGAGAGAGTGATTGCAGGCAAGTTTTGAAAGTACTTAAATTATTTTAACAGTAATTATGTCTCTTCATGAGGTTATATTAGTGCTTGTAATTATTTTATGACGTTGTTTTAATAATAAGCTAATTTCTTTTTGCAGGACTTGAGAAGAAGACGAATGTCCTCCAGCCTGATGAGAAGAAGACGGTGGCGTATCACGAAGCTGGGCACGCCGTTGCAGGATGGTTCTTGGAGAATGCCGATCCACTGTTGAAAGTGTCGATTATTCCCAGAGGGAAGGGTCTTGGGTATGCACAGTACTTGCCAAAGGAGCAGTATTTGCACTCAAAGGAACAGGTACGCTAGGAATATTAAAGCATTATTATTGTGCCATTTCGAGTTTTAATTACTTGCTTATTAGCTACTGATTGATTAAGTTCCTGGTACGCATAACAATAATAAAATGACAGTATGCTACATCAGAGGACTCTCGACTATACTTTTTTGACTGCATTAATCAAGGACGTTTCTTTTTTTTCTCCAGTTGTTTGACACGATGTGCATGACCCTCGGAGGCCGTGCTGCGGAGTCCATCTTTTTCGGTCGGATCACCACTGGAGCTCAGGACGATCTGCAGAAGGTCACGAGGTCGGCTTACGCACAGGTAATTACTAATTACGCATTTTTCAGTACCAACGAGTTACTTAAATCAAGATAACATGAGTACTTGGAACATTAGAAACTTATGATGGGGAATAAGTACAAATCTGTATCAGAAACACACTAAAACAGACCTAAAGAATCGCCAATAAATGCCTAATAATCTTGTCTCCTTTCTCCAGATCACCCAATTCGGTATGAACGAGCGCGTGGGCAACGTCTCCTTCGAGCAGCCCCGGCCGGGCGAGATGGTGTTCGACAAGCCGTTCAGCGAGGCGACCGCGCAAATCATTGACGAGGAAGCCAACAAGCTCATCAGCTCGGCCATGGAGCGGACGCTGGCGCTGCTCAAGGAGCACAGGGACGACGTGGAGAAGGTGGCCGAACGGCTGCTAAAGAAGGAGGTGCTCAAACGGGACGACATGATTGAGTTGCTAGGTGAGTTATTTGTTTTATGCATTGACAACTTTATTTATTTGGAATGGTTGATCGGTGTAGAGCCCAGATTGAAAACCTTTGACCGGCTTGACTAATCCTTAATTGTTTTCCTGATTATTTTCCAGGCAAGCGACCGTTCGCCGAGAAGCACACCTATGAGGAGTTTGTAGCGGGAACGGGCTCTTTGGAGGAGGACACCGAGCTGCCGGCCGGACTCAAGGACTGGAACAGGAAGAGGGAGGAGAGCCCGAGCGCGGGAAATTCAAATAGTGACGGTGAAAAGAAGAAGAGCGATACAAGTTGATTGTGTTGAGTTAAGGCATTACAAAAGTGCATTAAATGGACAAAATTCTCCTCGAATACGTGAAGTTTTTACATATACGAAGAGGAAATTTACTATTTGTATGTATTTGTAGTTATGCTTTTGGCTATTCCATGATTATACTACCACTACCATGTTTCATACAGATACACTTGCAAGAGCTGTGCAGTGCTTTGAAGAAGTAAAAATGTTTATACACAGGAAAAAGCATAAGGAGTCCATACTGCTTATATTTATGAATATGCTCCCACATTTTGGTTGAATTATTTATTTGTATCTAGTGGGAGAGAAATGAACACGAAAAGGATACAAGTCTTGATTTATTATATTAACTGGTCAACAACATTACTAGATTCCTATCTGAAGTACGGTATATTAGTGATTTTCCTCCTTGTGGATTTATTGTATTTCTTTAAACCATCATCCTTCCTTCCGATTATCTTTGTTGAACACACTCGTACCATGATGCCCTTGTTGATACCTTGCCACAACGCCTTCCAGCAGAGAAACACCTCTGCTTCCAGTCTCCCCACCCTGCCTCCCAGTTGGCATATTTCCAAGGCGATCTGGCGAAGATCTTTGTTAATCTCATCAAGTATCTGATCTAGAATTGTCATTAGTCCCTTGGTCGCTTACTCTTTTTCATTTGCCATCTTTTGACAAATAGCTTTGAGCTGGAATAACAAATTAGAAGTTGCTTTGAAGCAGTTGAATAAAAGTCTAGACATATGTTTTCTGACGTACAAAAAAGAGTTGTAACATGGTGGTTGGCCGTACTCCGAGATAAAATCATGACTATGGATAAAATATATGTTATTTTATCTGAGGCCGTACGAAACTTTACCGTATTGATTCAAATGTATGTGTCTTACCGACTTTTTTCGAGTTTGTAGCTTTTGGCGGCTGGCCGGATTGCTTTCAAGCTGGGAGTAACTTCGTCTATGGTGAAGAAGATGAAGAAGCCAACTGCAAACTAATAATAAAAAAAGGTTGTGGGGTTGACAACTGCGCTAGTGAGTCAGTCAATCGACTACTTTCGTCCCATAGAGCTATTATATAGTAGCTTCATGTTTCGTCCCCATTTCCGTTGGTCCGCTCCATGAAGCTACTATAAAAGGGTATACTAACTTCATGGTCAGGTATACTAACTTCACGGTCCGCTCCATTAATCGTCCGCGATTAGCGCAAAATAGACATCCTTGCGCAATTGGCCTGTTCTACAGACTATGATAGGTCCGCTAAAATCCTTTGTAATCAAGACTTGTCCAGCCAAGAGAATTGGGAAAATTACTATAAAAACTGTTTTTTTCTCCAAAAATATTCAATTTGATATTTAATAAATAATACAATTACTTATTCCCTTTTCTCTCTATACTCCTTTGAAATAAGGTTTATCTAGCTAGGTTTAATATGAATAATGTTTTGGGCATAACAAAAATAGTCCGAGTTCAAGAAAAGCCAGCTGCTACGTGTTATACACTCGATATTCTGTCAACGTACAGTAAGAAATTTCCTCCTGGAATCTCAAAATAGTAACTAGTCACACAAAGGAAAAAGTTTAGTGAAAATGGGAAAGACAGTTCCATGTAAAGTAGTAAGAAGCTGATGTTTCATCACATTGTTCAGTCCACCAATGGACATAAAAGGCAGCAAAATAAATATCTTTCTGACATGGAACTTTTATATGGCAGCATTATTGAACAATATTTTATTCATAAAACAGAATCCATAGTAAACATTGTAATCCCTCTCTTATCATCCTTTCTTCCCATTCTTTCTTTTGAACTCCTTCATATCTTGCCGTCTCTTAAGCTTAAGTCTATCTTCCTGAACTGTTTTAAGAATATACTGTATTTATATTCCTTCAAACAAATTAGTTTAAGACAAAAAAATTCGGAGATTGCATGGTTAACCAGTTGTTACGGTAACCAGACTCAGTATTCAGCTATTAAAGAAGGCTGTTATCAAACAAATTAAATTTTAATTCTTAAAACAGAATCCACATTCCACAGCGTGTTAAACCTGAGTTAGTATTTCTTCTGACCATCATCCTTCCTTCCGATTATCCTTGTTGCACCCACTTTTACCATGACGCCATTTTAGATACCTTGACAAAAGGCCTTCCATTCTGTCCATCCTAGTTTCCAGTTCGCGTATTGCCAACGTAAGCTGGCGAAGATCCTCCTCGTTAATCTGATCTACATCTTCCCCAGAACAGTCGTCGGTCCCCTGGTCCTTGTCTTCCTTGGTCGCCAACTCTTTTTCATTTGCCATCTTCCGACAAATACAGTAGATTTGAGCTGGAAAAATATTTTAGGAGTTGCTTTGAATAAAAGTCTAACAAAAGGAATTATTGGCACATGGTGGTTGGCCGTACTCTTAGATAAAATAACATGATATTTTATGTAAGGCCGTACGAAACGCTACCGTAATGATTCCATTCAACTGAACCCTCTCAAATGTATGTGTCTTACCCAACCCTTTAATATTAGTTCAATGGTCTTACCGATATTTTTTCCTTGAGTTTGCAGCTTTTGGCGGCTGGCCGGATTCAAGCTGGGGGTAACTTCGTTTACGGTGAAGAAGAAGAAGAAGCCAACTGCACACTAATAACGGTTGTGGGGTTGACAACGACGCTAGTGAGTCAGTTAATAGACGACTTTTGCACCCATTTTCGTTGGTCCGCTCCATTAATCGCCCTGGTCCGTGATTACTGATGTTCTACAAACTATGGGTCCGCTAAATTCCTTTGTAATCAAGACTGGTCCAGCCAAGAAAATCGGGAAGATTACTATAAAAACTGGCTTTTTCTAAAAAAAAATATCAAATATTTAATAAATAATGTAATCACTTATTTCATTTTCTCTATATACCCCTATTGGTTTGAAATAAGGTTATCTAGGTTTAAGAAGAATAATGTGAGCGCATGCTCGTGGCAAAATGGTTAGCATGCAAGACTCCCATGCAAGGGGGCCGGGGTTCAAAACCCAGACCCGGCGCTTGGGATTTTTCAAATGCGCCAAAAAGCTGCCATACTAAATCACAGGTGGTGCTACTGGCAGTCCCAGCAGAAGCACCTAGGGTCGCTTTATACTACAAAAAATACAATAGATCCTAGTTTGTAGTTAGGAAGGATAAATGAATACGAGGTTTGTCAGTAAATGAATATGAGGTTGCGAGGGGCGTGCTATTGCAATGAACCTGAAAAGGTAGTGCCCTAAAATATATAAAAAGGGATGCATAGCAAATATTTTTATTTAAAAACAAAGAATAATGTGTATTGGGCATTACAAAAATAGTCCGAGTTCAAGAAAAGCCAGCTGCTAGTAAGAAATTTTCTCCTGGAACCTCAAAATAGTAACAAGAATGACATATTAGTCATACAAAAAAAGTTTAGTGAAACATGTGAAATCCAGTTCCATTAAAGTGCAGCAGAAAAGAGATATTGACATTGTTAATGAGGACATGGGTTATGAAACACTCTGTAGTAAGAAGCTGATGTTTCAGCGCATTGTTCAGTCCGCCGATGGACAAAACAAAACAAAATAAATTTATTTCTGATATGGAACTTTTATATGGAACCATTATTGTACAATATTTTTATTCCTAAAACAGAATCCACAGTGAAAATTGTAAAATTTAACCTCTCTTATCCTGCCGTCTCTTGATCTCTGCCAATATAATTAATAACTTCTCCTCTATTCTTTCCCATCTGGCGTCCATATTGCTCATTTGCAAATTTATCTCCTGGAACCTCTCACATATCCGGTCAAGTCTCTTGTTTACGTCGTCCATGTCCATTTGGGGCTTGGCTTCCTCGCTGTCAGACTCCTTCTCATTTGCCATCTTCCAACAAGCAGTGTTAATCTGGGGGGAAATGGGAATTTCAGTATGTCCTTTAAAGGAATAAGGCTGAATTTCTTTTCTGGACATAGGCTACATGGTGATTGGGCGTATTCTTACCGTTTTTCGAAATTGTAGCTTTGATGATTGGTTAACATCAACTGCTGTTACCTCGATTGTGGCAAGATCAAGATTATAATGAAAGAGGAGCCGACTGCAAATTAATACTATCGGTTTGTGGGTTGACGACAACACTATAGTCCGTCCGCCCAAGGTCCGCCCCGAACAAGTTTAATTATAGACTTCTACCATTGGCAATGGTCCGCCCGTGGCACATATTATGGGTCCGCCCAGCCAGGAGGTTCAAGAGATTTCCTTAGCTGTAAAATCTTCTTCTTGCATATTGGCGGTGAAGAAAGCATTCGAGTGAAAGGATAATATGAAAATCACTAATTCGGTATTCATGGAAATGACCATTGATTGCAAATATCCTAGGCTATATGAAGGAGTAGATCAATGTACCCTTCCTTGCATTGAAATATTTATTTTCCAAATAATTATTGGATTTTCTGGCTGTTACCGTGATTATCTTCACTAAGAATATAATAAGATGTCGGGTACTTAATGCTATCCGTTCAAGAACTATTTTGGGAGAAATTCCAGACAGTCAACTTTTGCATCTTAACAACTAGCTACTGTATATTGAATATGGTGTATGGGAAACTTGAGACATTTGTTTAAAGGACACTTAAGTCCACTGTAGCCTCCGTATTGTTCAAAGATGTATATTCTCATCAACGTTGATTCTCATTTATCTTGATTAATTTCATCAAAACTTTGATTAATTTTGAGGCCTTCACTACTGGAAAGGCAAGTTTTTTGGTTGCGGGTGCTTTTGGAAAACCAGGAACGCTTTTTCTTCTTTGATACTTTCTTGCATTCTTCCAGTTTGTCCAATTATGTTTATTTTTAGTCTTTATGTTGGTTCTCTTCACTCTAAACCTATTAAATGTCCTTTAACAGAACCATGTAACACGATTTGCCTCCTCTATCCCTCAATAAATTCTTCTTCCCGGTTCTTGCTTCACCCCCTCGTATTGCTCGTACCTCGCCCTCTTTGACGCCTGGCAGATCTGAACCCCAATCCAGACGACAAAGACGAGCATGAGGAACCAGAGCGCGACCACGGACGCGAACGAGACGATGACGCTGGAGAGGGAGCAGTCCTGAAAATAGTAAATAGTGTTTCTTAAGACTTGACTGAACGAAAAAAGCTTCTGAGACATTTTTGGCATAAATTATGTCTTTATAATGAGATCCCGTCATATAAATAAAACCTTCAAAGGTGTATCAATAAATATTATTGTGGGGAAAAAATCAGTTCACTTATATCGTGCAAAAATGGCAATACACTATATTTGACAGTTACTAGTAAAAGAATCGTAATATTTCGTATATATATTTCCCCGTACCTCAATCTTGTGGTCGACCTTCTCCATTTCCAGCCTCATGTCCCTGAATGCAAGGACGACATAATATGTCCCCGCGATCCACAGGCCCAGCCAGAGCAACGCGGCCACTACGGCAAATGTACCGAGAAGACAGGCGCAGGTGAGCGCGAGGCATGTGGTGCCCAAGCAGGAACGGGGGCGGCATTCGGGCCCACACTGAAAGGAAATAAAAATGAAACTACTAATAATATTTTAATTAATATGAATAAATTAACATTTTCTTCCCATTAAGAGCGTTTAAAACATTCAAAAGAGTTCAAACTCGAAACTTTAATTATTGTACAGAAAAAAATATTACTTAGTATTAATCAAGGATGTTTTACAGAGATTCTTGCATTAATTCTTTATTTTTAGTATGTTTGTATTGTTCATTATTAATACTGTATATTCAAAATATAAGCTGATATATATTTCTTGTATTAACTTTCCGCTAGATCAATCAGATCAGCCAAAATATAGTTCATTTAAAATATAAAACTCACCGGAAAGCACACGCATATCTCGTATAAGAGCGTGACAATTGTGATGACGATGAGTGAGCCACCCGCGGCCATCATCCAGATGGGGAGCTCAGGCTGGGCGGGGCAGAAATCCTATTAATAGAGGATATAACTCTATAAATATACACTCTTTTTATGCTCAACTTAGCCATAGATTGTGTACAGACCTGATTTAACACTCCAAGAGTGAGCAATGCCACCCCCAATGCAAGTAGCAACACTGCAAGAATTGACACTGTGATGCTGCCGCAACCACATCTTGGACGGACACCAACTTGGCGGCGTTTGCTGTCTGGCATATTGTATATTGTTATTTAACACTAGCTGATCCTTTTGTCCTCTTTGTAGTTATGTCCAGAGATCAATAGGACTGGTACTGTATTGATCTCTGGTTATGTCAACATCTGAGAAACCGACGGCACAAAATCTTCGGCCGGTTTAACACTCTCTTTTATGTTCATCATTTTAATGTATAATCATCTACTATAGTCCATGCAGGTTGTTGGTATGTTTACATTTCCTGGTTTTCCCCTCAAAATTGTTATCCAAAAACTCCTTTGTTGCCAACCTTGATTCTTCTCAGAATTGTTCTCTTTTCCTTGTTCCTACTTCCATAAACACTGGCTTATGATTATTATTGGCTGGTAATTATTTTATCACACTTCTTCTTTGCCACAGTGCCAAAAATAATTCCATTATTATTATTATTGTTTCAGAAGGTCAATCATCACTTAATTGCAGAGAGAGAAGAAGAGGAAATATGGTGTTGGAACTATTGTGATCTCTTAATGGAAGTGATGTTGTATTAAAACAGACACTTTTCTGCACTTTATATGTCAGTTACATTAGTTAGAACAACACAAAATATTTTAGAGGTGTGTCCTGTTTCAAAGGGAGGTTTTAAGGTAATATGATCCCTTCGTTTGATTTTGAATGAGAGATAAGAGTTCTCGGCCTATATAGATAAGACATTGCCGGGCTTTATAGTATGTGTATGCATGTGAGCATTATTGCAAATGCTACTGGTAATATATTTTGTAATTCTGCACTACAGATCTGCATAAATACATTAATTCAGATCTGCGTTCTGCACATTGCAAGGTCAAAGTCGTATTTGTTTGTATAGCCCCAGCGAGATATTAATTAGCCTATAAAATATGCCAGTGCCAACAGAACCTAAATCTTGCATATTACTCATGTATCTTAGCTGAAGGCTTTTATATTTTAGAATTTAGCTTTATAAGCAGAGTACAAAAGAAACATTTTTCCCAGTACAAGAAAAGTTCAAAATAGTTCCTGGAATCCTGCAATTGATGTCAATGAACCATTACTGAACTTTACTTGTTTTGTTGTTTGTAGATTGCTTCCGCGGGGATACGAAAAAGTTCGGCTTGTGTGTGTGTGATCTAACATTTTACAGTACGCGATTATTTTTGCACGTGTGAGGGACAAATGCTAAAGTGGTAAAATAGGTTCCTGTCAATAAATTTAATAATTTAAAGTAAACATATATTTGCTCAATTTACAAAAGAAAATATATAGCAATTATTGCCATACATGTTAAGTGTAAAGTTAAGTTGCTATCAAAGTTGGTTGCTATTGAGTTATGTGAATACGAGTAATATTACTGTTTAGCTTCATGTGACACTCAGTTGAGAGAGTACAAAGGATATTTATACTCCCTTGGCAAATTTCTTCTTCCTATTTGGCATCCATATTTCTGACTGTGGTTTCCAGCAGCAAATGTTGCCATCAATTTAATGCCTCATTGATCTGCGCGCCGTCATAACAGATTTGACTCAACACAAAATAAAGAGGGAATCCACCAATAAGTCTGACTACAGGGTCAGAATTAAACCGACTATAAATTAGGAAGAAGTCCGAAATACAAATAGAAGAAGTCCGACTAAAAAAAAAGGATTTTCTCCGACTGGACCAATATTAATGAGGAAGGCCAACCCATAAATTAAAGAGAAAGTCCGACTTGTATGTTAATGAGAACGTCCTATCCATCATACAAAGTTAATGCTTACTCTAACCTATTCTAACCTTACCCAACCTAACTTAACCTAACCTAACCAGTCCTAACCTATATTAACTTAACTAACTTAACACAGCCTAATTGAACTTAACTTACCCAAACACAAACAAATATATCCTAACTAAAACTTACCTTAGGCCTTAACCCAACCTATTTTTACAAGCCCTTACTTACTGTAACCTAGGTTATTTTGGTACAGTCGAACTTATTCTTAATACTTATAGTCGGGCTTATTCCTTATGTATTCTAAATGCTTCATCTGGTCGGAAAAACTCATTTACTATAGTCGAAGTTATTCAAAACAGTACTTTCGGACATTCTCACATAAATTAGTCGGACATACTATGCGCTACCATAAAGAGCTCATTTTAACCAGTTTTATTGATGGAGGCAAGGATACTTTGTGGCATGGCATGTGATAAAGGTATTAAAGTAGGCATTGTAACATTGGCTAAGAATATGTTTATAACCACATTTTATTATTGGAGTTACTAATACAGTACAATAACATTACTTAAAACAGTATCTCAATACAAAGTTATATGAATTACAGTTACAAACTACATGCATGGGTGAAATAATTAATAATATGCATAAATATAAAGTTTCCTCTCTTATAAATAACCTGAGACAATAGTAAATGGAAATGTAACAATCAAGATTTCACTTTGCATCATTAGCTCCTTTTAATAAAACTAAACAATGGGGGTGAAAAAGGGTTTATCACACAATTCAAGGTTAGATTCTTTGAATGTCATCAGTTTAAAAAAACTATTCTCATGTTTTGAGCTCGTTTAGTGTAACACACATGATTGTCATTGCAAGCGAAAAGTAGCCTTGGGGGAAATCTTAAAGATAATGTTTATGGTTGCAAGCTAGCTACTATTTAATATGTGCCTAAAATGGAGTGTAAATATCTCTGATGTTCCCTTGTTTGAAATAAGAAGTATAAGTATAACCATATTACAGCGAGTGACACCTTTTAATTTAAAGAATTGCAACTAATTTATAGCCTGAGCATAATGTCGATTACTGGGATTTCCTGATTATAATACATTTATGAAACTTGTCGATTATTTGCTACATTTGAATGCTCTCAGGATGGCATAAGACTCGCATTCCGAGACTGAATGATTGAAACTTGAGACTAAAATGTACTGTCCTTACTCACTCAACACATTTCTAACCTATTTGAAGGTTATTTCTACTGTCGTTTTTCAATTTTAAGTGCAAAGAATGTGATTAGATACAGACGTCACTGTTGCCTGCAAGGGATAAAAAGACAGTTTAACACATATGAGATCATGTTCTTGCATAAAATAGGTAAAAATATTTGTCAATATAATGAGTATTTAATGCCAGTGGATTGAAGATAATAATTGCTAGTAAATAATAATTTTCTGAGTCATTTTCAGTGCGTTTAATGTCAATATTAAATGGATATCGTTCATATTAGGTAGAGTAAAAAGTTG
>LR139027.1:34999-45892 GCA_900659605.1 Tisbe holothuriae | reverse complement strand
TATCCTCCTTACTCTTGACGGCGGACACATTGACACCATACGGCGAAACAAACACAGACTGTGAATATTGTCGCACACGTCTGCTTATCAACTTCCAGCGCATGAGTTATGATTGCTTTTAAATGTCTAATGGACAAACATTAAAATATGAAGCTCGGTTTAATGTGGTCTAAATTAGTCGAATGTTTTTATAATCTCTTGCCCTTAAAACTCTTTTTTAATTATATAAATAGCTAAGAAACTATACAAATGAAATGAGTTATTAAAACACAAATAGTAGTTATAAATTGTCGTTCAATAGCTAACTTTAAAAAAATAGCTTCCCCGCCAATTCGTAGGAATGAACCGGCTTTGATAAGGAACGAGTTTCCCCCTTTTTCATTTTGCATACTTACTTTTCTCCTCTCTTCTTTTTTCATTTGTTGGGTGCCGATATTCAAGGCATAAAGTAAATGCTATCGCACATCCTGCGGAAGCGCAAGTTGTCTGCAACATTTCCCATCGGACGCGACTCGAATCAGACAAGTTCAATATCGAGAATGATGAGACGTCTCATTGCTCTCGTTTTCCTTCACGTCGTGGCCCTGTCTCAGGCAGAGAATGACGGCTGTGACGACGTCTTCAATGCCGAAGAAATCGTACACAATGTCAACTTTGTCCGCGCCAGAGGAGACCGGAGTAGGGTGCACTTCAACCAGCTAAACATCACCTTCAGCCAGACTTTGGAGTCTGTGTTGCGGTGTCCTACGGAGAAGAACCTGAAGCTGCAGCTCCGGTATCGGTTGCAAGGCGGGGATGACGAGGGGAAAGTACCGATCTCGATCAAGGCAACCGGTCTTGTGCTCAAAGAGTTACAATGGTCAGCATCGTATAATGTGGTCTTACGAGGAAAGAGAAAGGGAAGAGGGCAAAGGTGGAAGCCTCTTCAGGTGGGCGTGTTTGAAACCGGGCCTCAGCCTCCAACAGGACTAAAGATTGAGCGTCTACCGGGTGGAACTGGGGACTTTAAAGTCTCCTGGAATGAAGTGAACAAAGCCGATAAATTGACTCTGATGAAGCCAGGCGTAGAAATCTCATTGAGAGCCAATCAAACGAGCTACATCCTAAGGCCAACCCCATGCCAGAAGATGAAGATCTCTGTGAGTGCAGACTATGGAGGGCTCCTGGGGTTCCCAGCCGTGACTGAGGACACCGCCATCCTACCAGGCACCGTAGACTTTGGATTCCAAGTCAATGGCGAAGGCACAAAACTAGTCTGGGACGGGAACGCTCTGCACGACTGTGAGCTCATCACCTCAGCCACATTCACCCTGTACGCAAAGCACACCCAATCCGAGGCCTTTGACACCGTGGTGGTCGACGTCCGGATGGCGGACTACCACGACTTTGTGTCCGAGGAGCTCGACCTGGCAGAGGACATCAGGCCGGGCATGCATCATATGGTCGGGCCGTGTCAGGTGTACGAGCTGCTCATGGGAGTGTTGTACGAGGGCGTGGCGGCCAGAGTCGAGTACAACATGACCGATAAGGTGGTGTCAGTGGTGTCCGATGCGGAGAACGTGCTCTCTTTTGGAGACGAGTTGGCGAGCTCGTGTCTGTCGGACGGGACACCCGGACGGAGGAATGCCAAGGCGGACGATGACCTGGAAGACCTCGTTCCTGTCATCGATGAACAGCATGAGCAAGATATCGCATCCATTATTGAGCGGATTCAACCAGACGAGGTAACGACAGAGGAGATCACCACCACAACAACTACCACCAACAACTACCACAGCAACAACCACCCCAGTGGAAGTGACGACCACTGAGGAGAGTATTTTAAATGAAGCACCTGCAGTTTACATTGAGGACCATCTTCAAGAAAGTAACGTAACTGGCGACCCTGACAGTGACGCTGTCATCATCGAGTCCTCCGGTGACGAATTCGAGTATGAGCCGCACGACGACGACATGAGTGCGTATGAACCGTACGACGACGACATGAGTGCAAACCTCGTCATGCCGGACGAAGAAAAGGCAGCAGCGTCCTCCCTGCTCATTGCCTGCTTGGCCCTCGTGGGCGTGCTGGTTATGGCAGCCCTGATGGGCTTCTTTGCCCTGGCCACCATCAGACACCAGCGCAAGACGAGGGAATTGGAGGTCCGGCCCGAGTGGGAGACTGGCGTGCGGCAGCCTCTGCGACTGAGAGAGGACAGCTGTAAGCAGTCCGGGGAGGCCACACCGCCGACGGAGTTGCAGAACATTGCATGTTTGGCCAGGGATGCAGACGCGGGTTCGAATCCAGTGTGCATGGCCCAAGATGAGATTGCACCGGATAACTGCACTGATGGACAAAGTACAAATATGTAGAGAGCTTCTCTATCAAAACAATTATATTTGAGAAAATGACATTGTATATGTATGCTATCATAACAGTATATTAATATTTGAGTAAGTCACTGACGAGAGACTATGAATACTATCGAAATGAGTGAGTAAACTGCCAGAAGGGACGAGCTTTCACTGCGTCTAGGGTTTTCGCCACCTATGAGCACATCAGAGGATCGATATTACTCTGTCGGATGCATAGGGTATTAAAAAACCATGTACCGCGAATTTGTATTCTTGCTTTCTACCGCTAGAAAGTAGAAAGTAGAAATCTTTGAAGATATATGTAATTCAATTTCTAAGAAGTAAGGACAGCTTTAATATCTGGGAGTTATTATTATTATTCCATAATGCCTTGCTAAAACAATGCTAGCCATAAATCGAAGTCATCAAAATGGCAACAAAAGTGAGTCCAACTCTACGAGTATGTCCATTTAAACCATGTTATTAGGCGAAATCGGATTTGGATTTGTCATACTCGGGCAACAGAGTGAAGAGAAACCGGGGTCTGGTGTTCAGCGGATCTTGGCAGCCATCTTTAAGTGGCAGCCATCTTTGAACTGCCATTTTGGCAGCCATCTTTGAACTGCCATTTTGGCAGCCATCTTTGAACTGCCATTTTATAACGCAGTCAGTTGAAGAAGAATGAACAAGGAGGAATTACAGTTTTTTTAAATACGCATTGTCATTAGCTCGGATAAAACGCCTCTCCCCTCCACTCTCTTTCAATGCTAACTCGGAGAAGGCTCCGTGTTTTGGGTGCAGCGACGATGAACATCGCCTTCTCCCAGAAGAACCCGCCCATCATCTCCTACATCAAGCAGGGGCGGACGGGCCTGGCCGATACTCTACTCGAGAAAGGGTATGATGTCGAGCTAACTGGCTCTGGAGGAAAGTCAGTCCTAGTTCTGTGCGTGGCGGTGGAGTTTATGGCCATGGAGACGGTCCGAAGAGAGATCGATCGTCTTTTCAAAAAGATATCGTAAAGATGATCCCAAAGCGTGGGATACCGCAAAGAAGCTGCTCACCACCGTCTCCGAGAAGAAGGCTTGACCTGACGAGGCATTGTCAAGTATCTGGCACGAGCGGGGGTTGGACGCGGTGACGAAGGTCACCACCGTGTCGACGACGACGATGAGGGGTCAGTCGGGGTCGGTGCTCAAGCCTGCGCAAATGACGACGTCGCCTGCATTGAACGTGCACAGGAAGAGCTGGTGGATGCGGAGCTGAGCCGACATAGCAACGGCAGTACTCTTCTAGATTCGAGCATCCAGCAATGGGCTCAGAAGAGGAACGACCGCTTCACGAGCAGAATCCGAAACAGCAAGTCCATTAAGGTGATGGACGGGATGAGAGGAGACCAAGTTAATTAGGTAAGAAGTAAATTTTTGAACAAAGAATATGTCATATGTAAAGAAGCGTGTGCTCTTCCCCTATCGTACCTTCATTTTTCTTCTTTTGGCTCTTATGTTACTGCATCTCTTCTCTTCCATCTACCTCTTCTATCCATCTTTTCCAAGTAGCGATAGAAGAGATGGATGGAAGAGAAGAGATGCACTAGCATAGCAGGGTTTATCTCCTTACCTAACGTTACCTTACGTGAATCAACGAGGTCTTTAATATAATGGAGATTTCACCATGAACACATTTCCCGCCACAATGGCTTAAGATTACATTTCAGTACTACGTAGAACGGGGATCGAGCGGTAGTTAAGCCTTTTATTGGCGGTTAGTATGGAGAATTCGAGTATTCATTTGCACATATATACTCATCGTTAACGATGACCACTTCCTTTTTATGGTAAATCATTACGATTTCTTTTTCATTCCAGGGAATGAGGCCCTCTGTTCTGGGCACAGACAACTTCGACAATCAAAACCTTCCAGAAGCTTAACAACCTTCCCTTCGGTGCCATTAACTTCGCCAAAGACACCGCCATCATGCACTACACCCGGATTAGGCATCTCGACATCGCCGACGCCCTCATCGAGATTGGCGTCAACACGAGCGAGTTGGATGCGGATGGCAAGACTGCCCTACATCTCGCAGTGGAGTGTTTTTCCCGCCAGACAGTTCGCCGTATCCTTCTGTACTCAAAGATGGACAGCAAGGTGGACGCGGCTGCGTGGGCCACGGGCCAACATCTCAAGAAGAATGCTTCTCCGACAAACATTGGAAAGATCGGCGGGATTGTAAAATACCTGAAGCGCGCTGGCGTTTGCAGGCCAGTCCCAGAGGACAGAGAGGTGAAAGATGACGAGAGAGAGAGAGAGAGAGAGAGAGTGTCACGGACAGTGCTCTTCTCAGCTCTAGCATGAAACAATGGGCTCAGAAGAGGAAGGACCGCGTCCAGATCACAAGCACAATCCGGAACAGCAAGCCCATTAAGGTGAGGTGGCTGTCCGTGGACGGCGGCGGCGTCCGCGGCCTTGCCTGCGCCCCCATTCTGTTTCTATTGGAGCAGCAACACTCCCTACCCGAAGGTAAGATAGTGTTGACATTCAGATTACATTGATCTAAAGTGATGGAACTTCATGGAAGGGACCTGATGTGTACGCGTACGTACGTACGTAGAGAGAAAGTTTGCATGACGACAAATATGGGAACTGGGTACATGCGTATTTGTCTTCCCTAATATTAACTGCAAATGTGAAAAGCTTTAGTCATGTTCTAAATGTCTTCCCCGTTGACGGTTGACGACGTTAATGCCGTCATCATTAAAGCAAATAACTGTTCATTCAGTTTGCTTTGGGGGTAAATTTGTCACGTTTCACAATCACTGCATTTTTTACAGGAAGAGACGTTTTCTCTCTCCGCTTGCAGCGCATGTCCATTGGTGGCTCACCTATGCATTGGGTGGAGGATATCGACTCGTTAGACGCCCTCCTTAGGACGGGCATCCGCACGGACACGCGCGACGACGCCGGTCGCCCCCCGCTCCACTCTTTCATGATGCGGTCGCCACCCAGAATCGACCTCGCTATAAAGATTATGACCTTCGGATACTCCCTGTGGATCACGGACGACCAAGGACTGAGCGGGATCGGAGCGGCCAGAGCCATCAGCAACCCGTTGCTCATCAAGATCGCCGCCGCTTTCAGCGTCGATCGCGTCAGGTCCGATCCGAGAGCGTGGAGGCTGGCGGAGCGGTCGGAAGCTGAAGCGGTCGGTGATGAAGCGAAAGAGAAGGCCATCAGGATGATGTGCCTGCTCCGGTGTGTCGGGGTAGGTCCATCCAACGGAGGAGACATTCCGCCGTAGCTTTGGAAAGAGGAGCGGCGCCAATAATGAAGCGGATGGGAGTGACGAAGGAGACGATGACGGCGATGATGATGATGAGGATGATGCGGGCAACGGAGGGAAGCCAGCGTATGAGAGCAAGGATCATTCTGCTGGCGATGACGGGAAGAGTGGGGAGGAGGGAAAGGGCGAGAAGACGAAGAAGAAGGGCAAGGGCGCGTTGACGGAGGAGGAGGAGGAGGACGATCTCAAATTTTGTGCCAAGTCGCATCTGGAGTCGCTCTGTTCCGAGGCAAAACCTCGTCTCCACAGCCGCCGCGCAGACTCATACCACATCCAAACAGATTCCTTCCGAGCTACAATGAGGTCAGTCCCGGGCACAACCCCGAAGAAGACGCCGAGCAAGAAGAGGCAGCCAGAGTTCCCGGACATCCCCGACGAGCCCACCGTCCGAGTCATGACGCTCGACGGTGGAGGGGTCAGAGGACTCGTATTGGCGGTTATAATCCACACAGTCGAGATCGTGCATGGCCTGCAAAAAGGTAGGATTCTATTCTCAAAATATCTTTCTGCTGTGTACATAAGTTCTGATGCAAATGCTGTCATTTTTCCGATCGGTGATGCTTTTCTTTTCTTCATCTCTTCTATCCCCGCTAGAAGGCCGCCAGATGAGGTGAGATCAGATGCGATGATGGTGGAGTCTTCCGCGCCAGATGGTTCGGCGTTTCCTTCTCCATTCTAGGATCAATTGACAACATGGTGGACGCGGCTGCGTGGCCCAAGAGGCCAAGAGCCAACACCTATAAAGTAGAATGCTTCTCCGACAAATATCGGAAAGATCGGAGGGATCGTCACTGTTTTATTCCATTCAGATGGACACCGAGACGGACTCGACCCAGGCGGAGGGCCTCTGCAACCACGTTGGCATCCGCTACATGTGCCTCATTCCCGTCCTCCCGCAGTCCTGAAGCTCAACGAGACCGATCTAAGGGTGCTCGTGGATATGATGTTCGAGTGCCTCTGCTACATCCGTGCGGAGACCACCAGGCTGAACTTGAAGGAGTCCTTCGAGATCAAGAGGTCATGCAGATTTTCGTCAAGACCCTAACTGGCAAAAAAGATCCAAATGCGAATGTAAAGGAATAATTGTCATTTAAAAAAAGTATATTTTAATAAAAAAAAATACTCTTGTGCAGTTTTCAACAGGATACGAGGACTAGTTGGAAATAAATATGTAGTGTTCATCTATGTTAAACACCAACTTTGCTGTTCCCTTCGAGTCAGTAGCGGAATGATATTAGCGACGGAGGAGTATCTTGAAGGTGCTTCCAGAGAATCTCTGGTGCTTCTTCTAACTGTAAATAGGAGACTTGTTACTTTTAAAAAGTGTTCTGACACAAACAAAATCTTGGGCAAATTTCAGAAAACGTCGAGCACGCACAAAACTTTCCTGCTGCGTCAATTTCCCCCAAGGACTTGAGCAATGCTCCTGACCACTGATATGGATCAAAGTCACCTAAAATTGGTGCGTTGCTCGTACAATTGCAGCATTCAAAAGCGACCACACTGAGCCGAGGCGGCTGTTGCCGCAGTCCGAGAATTGGAACTGGCACTCCTGGAGCGAGGAGTTGCTACAGACACTGACAGGGAAAGTCTCTATACGAGCCGGCCTTGAGATCGCTCGGCTGGCAGGTTCATTCTAAAAGTCCTTTCCGTTGACGAAGTCATCATAAAAGCAAATAGCTATTCATTCAGTTCGCTTTGTGGGGACATTTGGCACGTTCAAGGAATTCTACACTTGGCCGAGGATTCTTGTAGGAATCCCCGACTTGGAACGTTTCACGATCACTGCATTTTAATACTTCCACAACATTTAATCACATTTAATCACAACTTTTAGTCCAGCTTCGGATTTTTTGCTTCTGGCTCTTGTTTCTCGTTCTGACCAACGAAGAACTCCTTGAGCTCGTGCAGCGCTCTGCCCCGATGAGAAATCTTGTTCTTCTCGGCCTTGTCCATTTCGGCGTAGGTCTCCGCGAACGACTCTGGCTGAAAGGTGATTTCAAAATTATGCCCGAGTTTGATGTGTTTTAAGACATTTTCTTAATATTTGTACCTGGAAGCAAGGGTCCCATCCAAAGTTCCTGGGTCCTCGTGGCTCAACGATGGTGCCGATTGTCTTGCCCTCGAAGATCTTGGGCTCCTCGTCTGCGCTATCGCAGTAGCCAAATGTGCACAGCGCGTACCCGCTCTTGTCGTCGAACGCGGCGATCAGCTTGGGCAGCCCGTCCGGACCCATTTTGTCCAGGAACCACTTGATGTACGGCCCGGGGAGGCCGCCGAGCGCGTTGAAGCAGAGGCACGTGTCCTCCACGATAACCGGGCCCTGCACCCGCCGGAAAGCCTCCTTGGCCTTCTCAGCGCACACCTCACGGGGCTCGCCCTGGTACTCGGGTAGGTCAAGCTTCTCCGCTTTGATCTGCACTGGGGCCTGACTGCCGAGGATGGCGATCACCTCCTGCAGCTTGTTGGCGTTCCCGGTGACGAATGTGACCAGGCGGGGCGGGGCAGACATGGTCAAAGGAGGCAAGGCGGATGATTCAAAGGGAAAGCTCTAGACTATATAGGTTATCGAAGATAAGTAATTAACTTATTACATAACTCCGTCTACGCATAACTCAGTGCATGTGTCATTTGTTTTTGTTATTCTGAGAAATTCAGGGCTAGTTAGGCTGCCTGCAAGCTCAGCTAGGGATGGTCGAGTGGACCCCCATTAGCGTATATTTGTACGCTGAGAAGTATTTGGGTATATGGATATGCTTTTATTGCAGAAGCTAATGGAGACGACCTCTTTTTGTTTATTTGATTAGCATATTAATGACACTTTATGCCTCAGGATTGTTTCTTTCCTATTGTTCCAAGGCATCCCTGCTTTCTCCTCTTTTTCTACCGGTTTATGACCCTTGGTCTTTTTGCAGAAAAAGGAAGTTGAAAAATTATAAATCAATTTATTAGCGCCATATATTTTTTACGTCCTCCAATCACATATATTTTAATCAATATACTTTTCTATATAGTTGTCTAGTTACGCACATAACGTTGTATAACTTACTAGTAGTACTGTATATAGTAACATTTCCTTAGGTCGACTTCTTTCCCTTGTCCATTTCTATTTTTCAGGTAGCGTTTTCCATCCTTTTGTGCGCTCCTCTCCCCTCCGCCGCCTCCTCCTGTCGCTCGCTCGCACGAAAAAAAATTTTCTTTCCTCGCACGCACGCACTCTCGCAGTCTCGCGCGCTCGCGGTTGGGGCAGAGCATAGTTGTATGGGGCAGAGGAACCTCGCTGATGGTCGCGACGACGCCACCAGCAGAGCCACCAGCTTGGGCAGCAGCAGCAGTAGGAGAATTGCAGCAGGACGACCGTTTGAGGATTCCTCATCGCCTCTTCGCCTCTTCGCCTCTTGCTGCATGCTGGTACAAGGGATCAGACTCCTTCCATTCACTCGCTGCAGACGCTGCTAACTCTGCTGGGAGTCTCCAAGTTGGTTGAATGGTCGTGGTCGCCCTCGAGAGGACTCAACAAACGAAAAAGCGTTGGAATAGTCATCCTCATTGGCAGTGCTCCAAGGTGCCTAAAACAGTGATGCCAAAGCAGCTAAGGGTTCATTTTGGAAAGACACAACCACTTGAACAGTGAACAGCCTCAATATAATATAGAAACTAGTGCCATAAAAAGGGAGTCAGAAGTGGCTAAACTCCAGTGTCATCGAATCCATTAGAGTTCCCCAATCCCTCCAGTACGGTGTTACTGGGACACATCTCTCTTCTTGCTCCCAATTGGTCTTAGTTGGCAGCTAGCTCTGAGAGTGGCTGTCCCGGCCAAGGGAGAGACTGCAGTGCCCGCCCGCCCGCCTCTGTGGAGTTTGGAGTGTCCCTTGTGTCGGTCCGGAGAAAAATGAGCAGCAAAACTCAAAGGGGTCGTTGCCGTTGTTGGAGAAGTAGAAGGAGACTTTAGTGGGGAAAACTCAAAGGAAATACATCAGGTAGGACAGGTATTTAAGGCTATATTATGATGTGCAATCGCAGTCTCCTTGTTGCAAATAAGCGACTAACTTACACATTGAGCTAGCTGCCAAGCCTAGTGCTAAATATAATATTAGTTATTAAAAAATAAGAATATTCGCAGGCAAATCAAATCCGTTCTGTTTAACTTAAGGCGGTTTCCAACTTACAAGCATTATTATAATTTTACCATGATATTGAATTACTATTTTGACTAGTTTTCACCATATTTTTTTAAATAATAATTATCCTTATTCTTCATTTTAGTTTATACTTAATGTTAATTCAAATGATTCAATGAAGCTTGACCGTGAAAGAAAAATGTAGCTAGAATGTATTAGAAGCAGCAGCGGAGCGACCGACATTTAGAGGTAGTTGGAATAAAATGACAGAAGTGCCGTGTTATAGAATTAAAAAGGCCGCAAAATGAAATAATAATCATTCTGGTGAAAAAGTTCAGCAGCCGGCCTGTCATCGTTATTCCGTCTCAAGGTCGGCATGTAATCGGTCGTAAAAGTGGTCGACTACAATCACATATTGAACAAATCTTCAGGATAAAGCTTCCTATTCTTCCTCGTTATTCTCAATCCATTGATGATCTGTCGTACTTAGAACTAGAATAAAGCTTAGTTTTCTTTTCTGCCTCAGGCGATGCAAAAATGAGTTGGTGGTTGGTTGAAAAGAGTCGTCGATTGAGCTTTTTGTGGCCGAAGGTCAAATAGAAATAAGAAGAAGAGTCGGTCACCAACGCAGTAGCGAGTGAGGAGTCAATAATAAAAGAAGGGAGGAAAGGGTTCTTTGTTCCACCAGACTAGGTGAAGAAATATTGCACCTGAAATGCAAATCCATAGTAAACAGAGACGCGTGAAATACGATCCGTAGTTAATGCTTTTTCTGGATATTTCTCCGTTTCCAAGGGAAATTTCTTTTCTTAAAAATCCAGAAATTAACTTAAATTTAGCTGGCATTTATGCGGCATATATCGTTTGTGCTAGTGAAATCAAAAGTTTGTACGTTTTGGTCCAACGGCAATTAAATATAAGTTTTCTTGCTGCTCTGCTTAGCAACGTTTATATGAAAAACTTGGGAGACCCCAAAAATTAGCTGCGAATTAACGTCTGCTTTTAAACCAAGACTGCTCTATTAATACAAGCAAACTTCTTCCGCATTTCATTTTGAATGCAGAACGTGCGCTGTCCATAAATTCGCAATGAGGCCAC
>LR139027.1:0-34899 GCA_900659605.1 Tisbe holothuriae | reverse complement strand
TTAATACAAGCAAACTTCTTCCGCATTTCATTTTGAATGCAGAACGTGCGCTGTCCATAAATTCGCAATGAGGCCACAATCCTCCCTACCCGCAAGTTGAGAATATTCCGTTGAGGAGAGGAAGTCTTAAAAGTTTTTAGACACAAAGTTTTATGGCTTATTTTAAAATTCGTCATCGTCTTCCTGGCACGCCTACTAAAACGACAAACATATGACGAAGAACCTGAAATTGAGCCCCTTAAAAATGCGTTTCAACTCTCCTCTTCTGGTGGTGAGATGAGATCTCCTCTATTCTCCCTTCCGATTGGGTCGTAAATTAATTATAAAGCCATTCATCGACCACTTTTCCTCTAGGTGGTGCTACCCTGGGGAAAGGAAATCTATATGAAAAGGTCCATAGATCTTGTTCAACCCTTTTGTAGATCATTTCTACTGATTGGAAACGCTGCCCTGAATTCTAGTGCGGTTTAAGGGACTCTTGAGAGGCACTTTTACGGCTTCTAAGCTTTAGAAGATAAACCTGCAACCCTTGCAAAAGCGAGGCTTTGAATCTCTTTGCTTTGTCGGTGTGGTGAATGAGGTCGCCAAGGCTAGATATGAAATAAGTGCAACGCAAGCAACGTTAGTAGCTTCGGGAGAGTCCTAGTGTCTCTCCCCCTCTCTGATGTGTTTTCTGGCACTTGAGGAATGCCAAATGTTGTGACTCGATTAAGTAGGGACTGTTTTAGGTATACTCTTATCTTTCACGCTGTTAGCAAACAAAATGTTGGCTTGTTGAGGGTTCCTTGCCAATTTCGGAGGGGTTAATATTCCGAAAACGGAATGTAATGCTCAACATTTTATCTTGCTTGTCTCATGCATATTTTTGTGTATTCCTGATTCCTCAGCTAGCGCTGGTTCGACATCAAATGCAAGGTCGTTATGTGATGATAATAATAATAACTTGTGTATAAATGTGTCCCTACGCCTTTTGCCCTACGCACGAAGGAACACTTGTTTTAGCTTCATTATCAACAGTTGTCACTCGCATACGCAACAAGAACATTCAACATAACTTATAACCCTTTTATCCCACTTTGCAGCTGCGACATGAAGGTGACCATCAGCTTCAACGGGACCAAGATCGTGGTGCCCTGCGGCGAGGGCGACATCACTGTGAGGGAGCTCACGGCGCTCGCGGCCACTAGGTGAGAATAATAATAAGGACAATGACCTTGACAGAGATAAGGTTATGAAGCAATGATTGTTATTTGCATACCGTTGATGCAGGTCTCAAATATTTACCACCCGTCGAGAAGAAGGGCAAAAAGGCCTGTTGTGTCTGGCCTACATTTGAAGATATTTATTGCGATTCCTGTTTCTTTCAGATACAAAAAGGCGATCGGGAAGCACTACGATGAATACTGGGTGTCCGTGTCCAGCCTCAAGTCTGAGGAGGGCGGCATGCTCGACCCGGACGACCTCATCTGCGACGTGGCCGATGACCGCGAGCAGCTCCAGGCCATCTTCGACGAGCAGAAGCAGGGGCACCTGGGCGACGGGATGAGCTCAGACTCGGACTGCAACGCAGACAAGTTGCAACAGCAGCAGGTACGAGTTGAGCATTTTGTGAGTGAGCTGGTATCGCTTCTATGCGCGGGTCCTGCAGTGTAGAAAGAAATGCAGGCTTACGTGCCTGTTTAGTATTCAGTTCCCTGGACAAACGTGAAAAAGGAGCGCGTCACTCCTTAGCTTTGAATTCGCCTTTATATGTTTTCGGATAAAATAGTCGAGTTTTGCTGAAACCACAAAAAGGTGGATTATTAATTTTTTCCCTTTCTTTCTACCTCTCCTTCTTGCAGCTTGCTCTCCGCTTTTTATTCCACAGAGAACCAGTTTATTTATTGTGCTTCGGGGAATAGCAGCAGGCTTTGCATTATGTTGGGGGACAATTAGGATACAACGTGAAGCAATCTCAAAAGTGCACGCTAAAAGTTGTTCTTATAAAACTGCTGCGAGAGCGAATATTGAGATACCTAATCCGTTCAGTTCAAAATTGGAGTCTGAACTCTGCGGCGGAATTTGTAATTGCTTCGTCAATAATCTTTGTGATGACTAAGACTCTTCTGACTCTCCGCAGTGAGCGCTTGCTGGAAACAATGCAATGAGTCGCTGTGCAGTTTTAGTGTTCGTTAGCAGCAGCTTCCAATGCCCGGAAGCTGCTCCTCGCTAACCAAACAGAGGTCTCAAATATCGCGGTATAGCGGCGTCGTTTCCGTCCTCCCACCATGTTTTCACTCAGCTTACAACGATCTCCTTCTCTTTACTTCCAATCCAAGGTCCGACGCGGCTCAGAAACGGACGCACCGTTTGGACAACCTCAACACCTTCAGCACCAATACGCGCCCTCGCCGCACGGGTCCGCGACGCAGCTGTTCCGTCCACACCAGCCGCAGCATCAGAACCTGTACGGACAGACCTACTCGACGGCTTCGTCCTCGTCCACGTTGGTGCAGATGGACGTAGAGCAACAACAACAGCATCACTTCACCCAAATGCCACCCCCGTCCGATTCGGATGCCAATTTTGAATCTCTTCCGGATTCCGCTAGCTTTGAGACGAAATGCTCTCTGCACGTCCTGAGGAGGCGAGAGCCACTTGGTGCCAGTGCCAACAAGCCTGATAAGAAAGGTGGAGAGAGCGGGGCTGAGCTCAGTGCGGCCAAGGAGCAGCCTTTACAGCCAGCTAGTGTCGAAGTGGTCATTCCAAACGAAATTGGTAAGCATCATAACTTTGAAGAATATAAGATCGACTGACTGATTCCAAACAATAGATCTTGCAGAAACCCCGATGAGGATTTATATTTAATTTGTAATCATTTCAGGTCCTCTCGGCATCCACGTTGTTCCCTGCAATGAGGACGGGCGGCTCGTCGTGCAAGGCATCGAACCCGGCGGCCGCGTCGACCGCGATGGACGCCTGGCCGTAGGAGACGAGATCATCGAGATCAACGGCTATGGACTCACCTCCGTGTCGTTCCCCAAAGCCCAGGAGATCTTCAAGGAGGCGCTCTTTGCTAAACACCTCCAGCTGCAGGTGACCAAGGGTGTTAATGCGGACTATGTGGCAGAGAACAAGGAGAACGTGTCAGGATCCGAGGCTGCAGTGGCATCATTGCCTCCCGGCCCTGCCACGCCACCTGCCGGGTCCAAGGTCACCTCGGCGTTCCAGGCTAACAATACGAGAAAGATTGGTGACGTCTTTCGGATCTTCCTGAAAAAGGGTCCCAGTGGGCTGGGATTTAGTATCACCACCAGAGACAACGCACTGGGCGGCTCGCCCACGCCGATCTACATCAAGACGATTATGCCCAAGGGTGCTGCCATTGAGGAAGGCCGACTCAAGCCCGGTGACCGCCTGCTCGAAGTGAACGGGACCTCGCTTGATGGCATGGGGCAGAGTGATGTCGTGACCATGCTGCGCAACGTTGAGACGAATGCGGTCCTTGAGTTGGTCGTTTCCAGACACAGTGTAGGTGGGAGCAGTAGTCAGACCGACGGCGGTGCCATGACCCCGGGAGGGTCCTTGAGGTCCTCCACAAAGAGAAAGCCTTCGCCGGATGCTCAGGAGCCGGACACGTCTAAGGACACCTCTTCCGAGGTAGGAGGAGCCAGGGCAGTGTACAAGCCCAATCCTGCCATAGATGATCCCCAGCCGAGGTCTCTTTCTCCGGCAACGTCGAACTACGAGAGCTACGACTCGGAGACCACTGGCGGCGGATCGTCCTTCCAGTTCCCTTGGAAGCAACGCGAGATTCTCACCTTCGACATTCCCGTGCATGACACCGAGCGAGCTGGACTGGGTGTCAGTGTTAAGGGCAAGACGTCGTCCAACTCGGACGGCAGCGTGGCCGACCTGGGGATCTTCGTCAAGAGTGTGCTGCATGGTGGGGCAGCGTCACGTGATGGTCGGCTGAGTAACAACGACCAGCTTGTCAATATCAATGGTCTGTCGCTGCTAGGTAAACCTAACCCACAGGCAATGGAGACCCTTCGCAAGGCCATGCACGAGGAAGGCCCCATGCCAGGGATCATATCACTGACGGTGGCGCGCAAGCGGAAGGGTGACCTTGTGCCAGGCTCTGAAAAGGACGAGCGACGAAACAGCATGTCCAGCGTCGTGACAAGCTCGTCCGACGACGGCGCCGTTCGAGAGTACAACGTCAGTCAGCCGATTTTCAAGTCAGAGGGTGCATCGGCGGCTCCACCTCCACTTCCCGCTCCCAACGCCGCCCAACAACAGGCCCTACAGCAGCTTCGGAATTCAAGAAACCCAGTGATAGACCGTCTAATGGGTCGCGATTCAGCCGGACTGGTTCCGACCAATATTAGAAACGACTCTTACTACATCGCTACTCAACGAGATTCCACATTCAGCCTCATCCAGCCTCAGCAGCATCGACCTCAGCAACAGGATCCGCTGGACTGCCCCACCGTCTACCAGACTGGGCCCGAGTCCCTCATGATCGAGCAAGAAGAGCGCCCCCAAACGACCGACAGTGCCAACACTCGAGAGAGCCTCACGTCCCTGGTGGACCTCTCCGGAAACCTTCCCACGTTCTCCAGAGACATGCCGGGGAGGCAGAGCATGAGCGAGAAGCGGCACGCTACTCTGGACGCCAAGAGCACAGACACCTATCAGAAGAGGAAGAAGGCTCGGGACGACCGGCTAAAGCGAGAGCAAGAGCTGCAGCTTGGGTGGAAAAAGTCGGCGAGCGTGGAGAGCCTGCACACGGCAGGTGCGACGGAGATGCTCACCGAGGAAGAACGAGAGGCCCTTAAGAACTCGTACGTAAGGGCCAACTCGGTGAGGGTCGGCCGCAGCCGGGGCAGAGGCACCAACGAGTCCTTCAGAGCTGCCGTGGATCGGAGTTATGAGCACAATATGCCGGATGGAGACGATTTCGAGATTGAAGAGCTCGGTGATGATTATGCGAAAACCGCCTTGGAAAAGAGTGAGAAGAAGAAGAACCGAAACTCGAAGCTCCTCCGGAATCTCTTTCGAATCGGCAGTGGCGGGGCTGGCTCAGGCAAGAGTAATAAAGCCCAACACCGGAAGTCCATGCCTGGTCCCGAGGGAATTTCCTCCGATCGGAGTCACTCGACTTCTTCAATGCTCCCCGTGAGCCAATCCGTCCCTGACTACAAAAGCTATGCAAAGAGTCGCAGCGGCGGGGATCTGCCGGGGTCCTCCTCTGCGTCGGACTTTGCCAGACCGTACGCGCCTCCAGCGCATCCTCGTCATCCCAGCCAACCGCCTCTTCAACCTGTGGGCAGTGGTGATAACGCCTACGAGTACCTCCCCACCTCCATGATGCGCCCTGGGTCACGAGTGGGCATCGCCGACCCCGGTGCTAACACGGCTCACTCCGATTATGAGGTGATCCAGAGACATTTGCACCGAAACCGGGCCCTTAATCAGCAACAGCCAGTGCCTCAACTGGCGGCGTCCCAGTATCGTCAGCCCCCACAACACCATGCCCGGTCTCAAAGCAACCCCGCACGCCGGCCCAAGTCAAACTACTTCGAGTACGACACCGCCACGACACTTTGGAGTGAGCAGCGGTTTGCTCAGCAACCACCTCAGGCTCCCTTGCGACCTGTCCCGACTGACGCCACCAGGCCGTCGCATGATTCCTACTACTTTGGAGGTGGCACAGAACGGTTAAACCCGCACTCCATTCGGAGGTACTCCCCTCAGCCAGGACAGCAGTCATTCCAGCCCCATCACCACCCGCAGCAGCACGGCCTGCCCCAACAACCCAGCCAACAGCAGCAACATCATTTCTACTACGGAGAAGTTTCTCCCGCTGGAACGAATTTCTCATTGCCAAGAGGATCCAAATAACTTTGAACGAGGAGGGTTTGGGCCTGGCTGCAGTACAAAATAACAAATTTGCCTTAAGTGAACGCTTTTAGGTCAGCAACTTATATAAATTTGAATGTATTTCTTGCTAACGGATCAACAATCCCTTTAATACATACGATGCCATAGTTTTATTATTTTTATGTAATTGACATTGACAATTTCCGTTTTTAATATTTTATACGACATGCTAAATAAACTAATTTACCAAAGCGTTCTATTAATTGTTTTAAAATGTTCGTGGTTTTTATGATCTTTATACCTTCAATGACGCTTAACCTTAAAATATTATGTATTTTTAAGCAGTCCGAGTTACATTACGAAATAATTGCTACCGGAAGCAAATTACAAAAGACAACATACATAACATTGGATAGGCTTTAGCTAGGTATAGTTAGGTTAGATCAAAGTTAGCCTCTTCATTTTAGTTATTGCTTTGATTAGTTTGCTTACGCCATGGACAAGCTTACGCATATCAAATTTATCCATGCTTTATCTTGCATACTTGTAAGACCATTAGATTAAATTAACAAACACTTTTAAGTTCCTTTTATATAAGCTTTTAGCCTGCAAAACGTAAATAGATAGTTTTCCTGCGTAACAAACTTATTTATTAGACACATTAGGCCATTCATTTTCCTTTCAATTAGATATTTTCCCAAAAGAGCTCATTATACCATTTTATTGCTTAAAGAAATTAGAGCAAAGTATGGCAATCCATTAGTTCATTTAAAAGGCTTACGTGTCGAAAACCATCGTTTAAGGCCTTTTCTGAGCCTGTAAAGTAACATATATAAAACTAACTTGCTCTATATCAGTTGTATAAAAGGAGTTAATAAACACTCTGTTTATGTTTCCAAGCTTGGATAAATAAAACAGTTTTATTTATCTAAGTTTCCAAGGTATGATTCCCCGGGTTACCATACATATCTGTGTTTAGGAGTTGGGGCAGCATTTAAAACCTATTGTCCGTTTTGCAGTAATAATTAAATATGTTTCAGAAAAAAAAACTCCAGAATAGTACGGTTAGGTTTAACTAGGTTTTTAGCACCTAGGTTTAACGGGACTATATTCTCCCGTTTAACAGCTCTTCCCACTAGCCTAAGCTGGGCATAGAACTAGGAGCACAATGATACATTCCCAGTTCTATGGAACTCGGCAAGACGGCAACCGCCCAAAGAAGTTTTAAGAGTGAAGTTTCACTTCAATGCCCGTACGGCTGAGCGCGCCAGAGTTCCAGTAATCTAGTCATAGAAGAAGATCTAGTTCACTGGGCTGGGCGAGAGGAGTTTCTCTCGCGAGAGAAAATATTTTCTCTCGCTGGGCGCTGGGCGATCGCTGTGCCCACTGCCCAGTTCAATGGACTCAGTCACTCAGTCTCGGAAAAGAAGAAAAAAAAGAGCATTTAAGAAAGAGACGACTCAGCTGAGTGTTCTTGCAGGCGTGCTCGCAGCAGGGGCGGTTAACGATTACGATTACGGTGGCTCACCGATCGAAACACTGACAACAGTCCCGCACCAAGTCAGAAAAAGGGCCCCTCCCGATTCCCGAAAGAAGATCTCGTCCTGTTGGGAGACCCGGAAGACTCTGATTAGGTCGTTGAGTTGTCCTCGTCTCGTGAGCTCCTTCTTCTCGCCCGGCCCGGCGCCCACAAAATGACACTCCCAACGACGCCAGTAAGGTCCGGAGCGTGCCAGTGCCAGCATGGCTAGTCGTCGTGACGCGCCCAGAGAGGATCTCTGGCGGCCCCAGATCTACCGGACCCAGCTCGAGGACGGCCGCTGGAGATTTGTGCTCAAGGACAACGACGGGGTCGTCAAGAAGACTGTGGATCTGGACAAAGGAGTGTACGCGACACGACTCCGCCTGCTGGCAACCCACCGTTGCGACGTCATCACGACCCGTGGCAAATACGCAGTGCTCGACCTCAACGTTCGCATTGTTGACTACTACCACGACGAGAACGCCACACCCATCACTCTCATCCCGGGCAACAAGCCAATTAAGATCGACCAGATCGATGTGAGCAAGAAGGGCAGCCCAGACAGTTCAAGTACAGCAGCTACAAAGGAGAGTCCGATTGAAGAAGGTCCGGAAAAGCCCTGGTACGTGAAGATCTACAGGATCAAGGTCGGCAATAGGGTTCAGCTCGTCCTCAAGGACGTGTACGACAATGTCCGCAGGAGCATTGAGCTGCAGGAAGGAGAAGATCTCACCCGAGTGCGGTTGGAGGTGCACCGATGTGATGTGATGACGACACACTATCGCTACGTCCTCCTCGATGACAACATTAGTGCCCTCACCTACTTCCACGACGACCGAAGCCTTCCCAGAACCCTGGCGCCACACAACAAGCCGCTCAAGATCGTGCAGAAGAAGATCAAGGTGAAGAAGGCGAAGAAGAGCCAGGCGGAGGAGAACTCTAGAGACGTTGAACTGGGGGAGGCGGAGAGCGAGTCCGAGTCCGAGTCCGAGACGGAGATTGAGACGGTGGTGGTGGCGGCTTCCGAGCGGTCCCCAAGTGAAAGGGTCAGGCAGCGCCTCTGGAAAGCCACAGAGGTGGTTCTCTACTTGCTGCTAATGTTTTTCGCTGCCATTCTTTTCATCATTGGTTTCACGGTTGCCGCAGTGCCTGGATTTTTTGTTTACCTGGTCTACTGCATCCTTGTCGGGTGCCAGCACATGCGCGACCACGAAAACTAGGCGACTACAGTGAGACTAGGAGACATTTGCTAAAGACTTGAAAGACAGTGATCATAACAAACTTGCAAAGACAGTGCCAAACCAAAACAGTCGACGCATGCACGCACTCACGCTGAAGTGCTGCAGCAGCTGACGAGAGCAAGAAGAAAAGAAAAGAGACTTCGAGACTCCGTTCAGTTTTATTAACATCACATCTCTCGGAAACAGCAGTGCGACAGCCATGGACTTCTCCCTACCCTCCGACCTCACTTGCACGCCGCTCTCCCTCGTTGCGTTCGTCGGCTTGGACGTGCATGACAGGCACAGGCTGCTGTGGGACCGGTTCCAGAAGTCTTCCGGGGCAGCGCCGACTGCGCAGACGCCGCTCAACATTGTCGCCGTCGACCCTTCGCTCGTGGCCACGCCAACGGGATCGCCGGAGAAGCAGTCCAACTCGGGAGGAGCCGCCAAACCCACGCCGCTGTGGCCGCAGATGAAGCCCAAGCGGAGTACCTATGAATGGTACATACCGAAGGGGATTCTCAAGACGAACTGGTAATGATGCTTTAAAACGTTACTTATCCTTTGGTTACTCTACGGTTTGTTATTGCAGGATGCACAAGCACCTTCACCGCCTTCCCTCAGTTGTCGTGCTCTTCCTCGAGCTGGACTGGGGCGACCCACACTGGACCGAGAAGCAGAGCGAGGCCGCCTCGAAGGTCGCCAGTCTGCGCGCCACGCTGCAAGGGAGGACGACCAAGCTGTGCGTGGTAATCATCCAGTCCGACACCAACGTCGTGCAACTAACGTCCGAGGACAACTCCACGGCCTCAGAGCGCGCTTCTTCCCTGTGCTCGGCGTGCGAACTGTCGGCAAGGTCCCTGTTTGTGCTGCCAATCCATGCCGAGAATATGGCCGGCTACGTGCTCAGACTGGAGAACGCATTTCATGAACTGGCTCAGAACTACTATCACCAGGAAATTCGCAACGTCAAGAGCCACCGCGAATACTTGAACAAGACCACGCATCTCTCCCTCTTTGTCCGGCACCAGTTCAAGGCTGGGTTCCTCAACGAGCTGAAGCGCGACCTCCACTCGGCGTACAAGCACTACGGGCAGGCGTACAGTTTGCTGATGGAGGTGCGCGCCACGGACACCAACATCCACGAGGTCAAGACCGTGGCCGGCTTCATCTCGTTCAAGATCTGCAAGCTGGCGTTCAAGCTCAACCTGCCCAGAGACGCCATTTCCCAGTTCCGAAAGCACATGGATATATTTCAGCAGAAGGTCGGCATGGACGGTAAGGGCTTTAAGAGTGTTTTGTCCCAAGTGTTTTCTCTAATTAATGTTGTTATTCCAGAACTTTCGTTTGAACATCGGGCGTGGCAGTCTCGTCAGTGTGAATTCTTCGCCGACCTCTTTGCTGGCGCTATCCAGGCCGGGCTGCCAGCCATTCAGACCCAGCACCCCGGATTGTACTACCAGCAAGCTGCTCAGCACGCCATTGGCCGGAGGGAGGCCTGCGAGGAGCTGTGCTCCGATGTGAGAGAGTATCCGGCTGGAATTGATCCGTTGGAGAAGATGATGGAGAATATGGAACATTACGGGCAGAGGTAGGAAGTCAAATATGAACTTTACCTGCGAGAATATTCTTAACCATATCTTTACGCTGCAGACCCTGGCGCCCCAACAAAGTCGCTCTGGAGACGACGGACACCGAGCTGGAGAACCTTGGCGTGCAGGCGCTACTCTACACAGAGCGCACATCGGTGGGCCACAGCGAGGCCATTATCACCATTCTGGAGAAGAGTATCGGACAATTCAAGGCATTTAACTCCCCACGCAGTCAGAGCCACCTCACGGTTACCATGGCAGAGGAGCTCAAGTCTGCCCAGCGCTACCGTGAAGCGCTCGACCTACTACAGCCGGTCATGGCGCACTACAGGAAGGAGAAGTGGCGAGCTCTGCTCGATGCCGTTCTCGAGTTGGCTCTGAAGTGCGCCTACCTGCTGGTGGATGTGAAGGAATACTTGCGTCTGGCTCTGGAGCTGGCTTCCAGCGATTCGTCCGTTGACAATGAAGAAAGGGAGCGCGTGAGGAACAACATCTTCAAGATGCTTTCCACGGTCGAGCCTCGTCCACCCGCGGCTGAGCCCGGACTCACCAGCAAGTCGGAGCGAGCCGCTGTTGGTGAAGCGGCGCAAAAGTGGACCGCCGCGCTGACCACTCCCGTGTCCGTGGACATGAGCGGCGTCAGCTCCTGCCTCACGTTCGAGACTGCATTTGAGAGTCCGACAGCCTGCCGCGCCGACCAGATGATAACGCTCCATCTATTCGTCGGCAGCAGCTCTTCAGTGGCCGTGGATCTGTTCGACGTCTCAATCACAGCCGACAATGCGGCGTACAAGCTTCACTGGCATGGCCGTGAGTCTGTGGTTGCCGGCAGCACTGTCAAGAGGTCGTTCCAATTCTTGCCTGAGCCCTCCGATGTGGGCGGCTCCATTAGAGTGAAGAAAATCACTGCCAAGATCGGAAACAAGGATGGATTCCATGCTGAACTGGTCAAGAACGTTCCCGCGGAGAGCGATTCCGACCTGAAAACGAGGGAGTTCATCATCCCGAATATGACCAAGATTAAGAGTGGCGGCGACGAGGTCGACTTCAAGGTTGACGAGCTCACAACCATCGAGTTTTCCTCGTCCATTGACGTGACGCAACGTGAGCCCAAGATGACCATGTCGCTTGCTTCAGACGCACCAGGACTCGTTGGCGAGTGGTTCCCTGTCAGCATCACCCTCCAGAACGAGGAAACGGACGACGACGCTGCAGACGTCGAGATCCGCGCCGTCCTTGTGGACGCCGTCGACCCCACCATTGCGGACACGACGAGGATGACCTTTGATGTGGGACTCGAGTCCGGCGATGACTTGGAACCGCCGCCTACGCCGGTGACACCCGCGAACGGGGACGAGCGTTCGTTTGAGCCGCCTCCGCTGGTGCACAAAGTGGGAAGGATCGGCAAGGGTGACCGCGCGGAGCGCGTTCTGTACATCAAGGCGTCCACGACTGGAGTCAGGGAGTTTAAGCTGGAGACCGTGTACACCGTGCGTTCAACCAGTGGCGTCGTGTGCAGCAGTCTGATCAGCGAGCCTGTGTCACTGGAGACGATTGAGCCGTTTGCTCTGGAGACGAAAATGCTCAGCCTTCGGATGCAGCCCATCAAAGAGTGCTACATGGACGAGACATTCCTCCAGACGGCGAGGCTCAGATCGCTGACGGATCACACTCTCAACATCACCGACTCCTTTGTCGAGTTGAAGAATCCCGTACGACTGACCGGAGAGAAGCTTCCTTCACAGCTGAAAGGTGTGACCCTCACCAAGAGTTCGGTTGGGGCCGAGTGCCTGCCACTGCTAATCCAGCGCAAGGATCTGCTCTCCCCGCTGGATGTTCAAGACTTCCCAGTGGGAAAGTTTGTTGTGGTCTGGTCTCGAGACGGCGCCACAACCCCTGCCACAAGCACGGTGTTCGAGCTGGGCACCGTCAGAGCCAACATGAGCACAATGTATGCTGAGGCTACCCTGCCCTCGTTCGGAGTCGTGCGCACCGCTATCAACCTCGGCATCACCCTGTACAACCGGACTGCAAAGGTGCAAGAGTTCGCCCTTTCAGTGGAGCCAAGTGACGCCTTCATGATGGCGGGCTCCAAGGCTCAGCACTTGAAGGTACTTCCCAACCGGCCACACAGCCTGAGCTTTGTGCTTTACCCTCTGCTGGCCGGGGAGAACGTCCCGCTGCCCGTGCTGAAGCTGACGGCCACGCGCGCTGCCCAGGCGCAGGATGCCAACGAGGTGTTGCAGCGACTGCTTCCGCGGTCCATCACAGTGCTGCCCAGGCAGAGGGACGCGGCGGCCGGAGAGGAGGAGGGGAAGAAAAAGGTGGAGTACCAGCTTCAAACCAGTGAAGTTATTCCCAATAGGCCCATCAAAGTCGGAGGAAAGCTGAAACCTGCCTTGTAATGAGGAGGAAGAAGAAGATTTTAATTATTAGCAGAAGAGAAGAAGAGAAAGTCAAATTTGTTTCATAATAATATTGTTTACGTCTGGAATATGCTTCAAAGTGGTTCAGCTTTCTTGCATTATACTAGAACTAGTCTTGTTAAAATTATCAAATGCATCTTACTTGTACTTATTTATTAACTCATATTTGAGTACGAATATAAATTGTCGCTAATATTTACGGAGTTGAACATTTATGTGATAATATTATTTCGATGAATTTCAACGTAATAAAGCTGTTTCTTTTGCATTCTCTTGTCTACCCGGACTTATCGGTAGCAAAATATGTTCATATGTTAATTTCGAAATGTTTGCATATTTTTATATTACATTTCAAAATTTTGTCTCCGTAATGAATGACCTTTGCAGGCACTTAGACTTCTATCGAGTACGTCTTCACTTTTTCAGCTCAAGAACTTTTAAAGTCGTAATCGTTTCTCAAAAGTCCCTTGCATCGCTGGGACAGTGTTAACGTACAACAAGTTTGTTATCATACCTGACATAACAACAACGGGGTTATTATAATAATATTTCACCAGTTAAAAAGTATACTTCGAATAGAATAATATGCAAGCTTGATACAACCGGGGGATTAAATAGAATCCGTAGGGTCACTGACTTGGAACATTCCACCCCTTTTAAAATACATTTGACCGCGGTCAGCTATGCTCGCACTTTTGGCGCTTATTTCATATGTATTCCTCTTCAACTATCTTCTCCCGTCTGCCTTATTACTTCGGTACTATCGAAGAAGACGATAAAAGTGTTTGCATTTCAATCCCGATTATCGAGCATCGTCAAGGCCCGATCATTTTCCAACATCAGTCGCGATTTACAAGTGCTACATCCATCAGCACTTTGATTGCCACTCGTAAAAGTGTCCGCGATCTTCTGCAGAGAGTGGAACACAGCAATTCTGACCGGAGAGAGGGGAAGCCCTCAGAGAGGAACTGAAACCAATCATGGAAGGCAAGTTTGAACAATATTCGCGCGACAGCCGCCACGAAAGGCCTTTCCAAACAGCTGAGACTTTCTCTCTTATTACCCCCACACAGACAGCAGCCAAGGCGGTCTTTATCAAGCAGAATCAACAGCTGTCTCTGTGGCATCAGTAAAAGGTGCATAATGACAATAATGTACTTGTGTGGCAATATGCATTTTCGGTCAAGTTTAAGGACTCTTATTATTCGCGGAGTGTCTCCGCCGTAATCATGCCAGCGTAGATCAGCTTTTTGCCATTGGGGGAAATGAACGAGGAGATCTTCCTGGTGGAGAGCTCCTTCGCCACCAGGTTGGCCTGCCCCGTGCGTGGCAGTGCCATCATGCAAGAGGCTGAGGCCGTCCCTCTCCTCCAAGACCAAGGTAATCAAGAGAAAGTGAAAAGGCCACATAATTGCCCCCTCGATAATTGGATCTTCATTTGTTTGTCTCCGACAATGATGATGATTAAAGTGCTAGAGAGCAAAAACGAGAAGTATGTCGAGATTAAAACAGATGTCGGGTGAAGAAATTTAAACGATAAAGAGTGACTCTTAAAACTATTTCATAATTGATGTTTGCTTGTTAAGAAGTGTTGGAGATTGGGGCTGACATAGTTTAAATTGTAGAGATTAGCTATAATTATAATTTTATTACATTATTCTAAGAGACATTAATATTTTCAATTGCTCCCTCAGGGACAAGACACATACAATCTTTTTCCCTTTCCCAATATATTATTTGAGCAAAAATCAAGGGTACAGAGAATGGGGCAAAATGATTAGTAAATGATGATATGAAGGAAGCATGGCTTGATCTTGTATGTATTTAATATAAATTCAAGGATGAATAAATTGTCATCATTTGTCGCAACATTTATACTGTTAAATAAAATACTGGGGTCCGTGGTGGCCGCGCTCGCTAGTCGCTCGTCTCCGGCAAAAGAAGTCCGGGTTCAAATCTCCCCGCGGCAAAGAAAAGTGAGCGTGGAAATGTATAGTTGGAAAGCCACTGAACTACCAAAATGGCATTGATCTAAAAGAAAATCGATCTGGGTTACTAGGGAAATTCAGAGAAGCACCTATACGAAATGTGACATGGCACACACGTTGCTGAACATCCCTAGCTTAGTTGGATTGTAGTAGGACTCTCAGAGCCGCAGCGTAAAAAATACTACTATTAATATTATGACAATCTAAGATCGAATGACTGAAATTTTAAAATGCTCCTAAATGTAAGTGTACTAATTGGAGTTCAGCAAAATGTTTATTTAATATCCTGTACGTTTAATATTCAGACGACAAAGCCCCCGTGATCAGCAGCCGGAGCTCGTCCCGGTCCAACTCGATCCGCTCCAGCAATGCCGACTCCAACTACGTGGAGCCGCACGACATCCCCTACCCGAAGAGCGTCTTCTTCATCCTCTCCACGGAGGCGTGCGAGCGGTTCAGCTACTATGGAATGAGAGCCATTCTCAGTCTGTACTTGAAGGTAACATAAACACGGCGGCGCTTCCTTGGGTCCCATACCCTGAGTTTTCTCGTTTAATTCTAGCACCTGTTTATCAATGATGGCATGGAGCAGAAGAAGGCCGAGGATCTGGCCACGGCGCTCTACCACGCCTTCATCTTCCTTTCCTACTTCACCAGTCTCTTTGGTATTCATAAAAGCTCCTTTTCCCATTTACAACTGCTGTTAAATGTTCTCATCCTGTAGGCGCCTTCCTCGCCGACTCATTCCTTGGAAAGTTCCGGACCATCTTCTACATTAGTATCGTCTATGCCATTGGTCAGATTGTGCTCTCGATTGGCGCCATTCCGGACTCGGAAGATGGCATCCCCGGAAACCCCCAACAGTGAGTAGATAATGAACTATATCATATCTATTCACTTCTTAATCTGCTTTCCATCATTCTAGAGCAATTTCGTTTACTGGTTTGATCTTGATTGGCTTTGGAACTGGTGGTATCAAACCATGCGTGGTGTCCTTTGGCGCCGATCAGTTTGTCCTTCCGCAACAGAGACCGGAAATGAGCACATTCTTTGGAATCTTCTACGCATCCATCAACTTTGGTACGTGAACCAATTGCGGGTGTTTTCATTGAAACGCTCAATATATCCATATAGTCTGTAGTGCAGCAGAGTGCAAATAATTATGATGTTCCTTGATTCAACTTCTTTAACTTCCACAGGTAGTATGATCTCGACAATTTTAACGCCCATCTTCAGGAAGCAGAGCTGCTTCGGCGAGGACGAGTGTTATTCACTCGCCTTTGGCGTGCCCGCGGCACTCATGATCGTAGCCATCGTCTTTTTCGTCCTGGGTCGACCTGGATACAAGATCACAATCCCGGACAGGTAAGCAGATGCGCATTATTGCATTAAAAGCCACTTCATTACATCGCTATTAATAATTGCAGGAACATCGTCGCAGAGTTCTTCAAAGCCATGTGGGTGAGTTTCCACAAAACCACTTTGCTATAATAGCACAAGTTACCAACTTTATTTTTAGGAAGCCATCAAACAGAAGCGCAAGAGTCACGAGAAGCTGCCCCACTGGATGGACTATGCTGCACCAAGGTTTGCTTCATCATAATAGAGCTGCATCCAGACACTGATTGTACTTTTCCTCTTAGATTTGGAAAGCGCTTCGTTGCTGACATCAAGGCTGTGCTTAAGATCAGTGTCATCTTCCTTATGTACCCTGTATTCTGGGCATTGTACGACCAGCAAGTGAGTAAAACCATCTAAAACCACCGAACCAATTTGTAGAGTTGGTGAAATCCAATGGCCGTCCCAAGAGTATATATCGCTACTGTTAGATAACAATCCTCGTTAATAATTTTTGTCACTTTCACAATGCCCAAGACAGATTAGGTGCCCCTACAGGGCTAGGGATATGTCGCCCGCATGGTTAGAAGGGGCAGCAAGCAAACCTGAGAAATTAGTTATTGCCTTTGGGAACGTTTCGAAAGCTCAATTTCAGTCGTAAAGTTAACCATTTTTTTCTTGCGAAGGGATCGAGATGGACCTTCCAAGCCACAAGAATGGACGGACAAATCGGGAGCGTCATGATTCTACCCGGTAAGAGGAGCTGCTTTCACTACCCAAGTCCCAAGGGACTGTCACCAAAACTTGTTCATTTCAGATCAAATGCAAGTTATCAACGCTGCTCTCATTCTCATCTACATCCCGATCTTTGATAAGCTCATCTACCCAATGTTTGGTAAGCCCGAGGTTACATACCCGAGTGCCGTATCTGACCTTGACTTTCTCCCCTGTTAGACAAGTGCGGTCTGCTGACGAAGCCTCTGCAGAGAATTGTGACCGGTGGAATGCTGCTCGCGAGCTCATTCATCATCTCTGGAATTGTGGAACTCGTCTTGGAGGTAAACATGGCTTTCTAAACAGGAGTTTGCCATTGCATGGAAAGTGTATCCACAACATCATCATTTTAGGACACCTACCCGCACCCCCCGGGCAAGGTTAAGAAGGACGAGTACTCCACCCGCCTGGCCATGCACAACGGCCTCCCCTCAGGCTGCCTCACCACCCTCAACGTGTTCCGCCTGCCCGAGGACGAGTACGCGGAGGCCATCTACGCAGATATTGAGATCCCCGCCGGCCTGACCAAGGTGTCCAAGAACGACAAGGGGCACGACTTGCTGCCGTTCAACGTTGAGGAGCACGGATTCGCGGATCTGAAGCTGGATGGAACCATCTCTCAGGTGGAGGGTGGCGCGACATGTGAATACACTGGAAGAACGTTTTCTAAGGATTTGTCCATTCCTTATCAGGAGGTATGAGTGTTATGAGTCAATTGCAACATCAAATCAATGCCAGTTTGAATTTAGAGTCGTACATTCATGGTGTACGAGGACTTCCCTAAGGGCAACGAAGACCCCGCCGCGCGTATTTTGGAAACCAGAACACTGACCTACTCAGATGAGGCGGACAAACCATCTTCAGGATACCCTTACATGAGGTAGAAAGGGGACCAGGCATGATCGCACTTTTGTATAAGCATTGTCACTATTTTAGGTTCGTCTATGACATTCCCGACATTCTGGACACTTACATCGTGATCGTGAACGACAACTACGACCACACGGACCCCGAGAAGAAGAAGGGCCGCGCCTTCGAGAAGCACATCAACCACGTGAGCAAAGACGACTGCGTGGCAGCCGGCGACGACCGCGATGGGCTCACGGTCGCCACGGACGTGGACTGCTCCAGAGGAGAGATGCCGTTCGCGGAGGAGATGCAGAAGCAGGGCGTGTTCAAGGTGTGTCTGCGGGAGTGGAAGCACGTGGACGGCGGCTTCATCTGCGCCGACAAGAGCCCCGAGAGGATCACGTTCCAGGACAAGGTCTACAAGATCGAGTCCGACCCCAAGGAGTTCAACTTCAAGTATGGCGCCTCATACCAGGTGTACCTCAAGGCTAACCAGGTGAGACGGAGAAGATGGGCAAAATGCCCCTCAAAAGGCAGTATTAATGTTTTGGTCCTTGAAGAATATGACCGGGCTGACCATGGACATTGAGGAAGTGGCGAGTCCCAACAGCATGCACATGCTCTGGCTGCTGCCGCAGTATTTCGTGTTGACGGCTGGCGAGGTGCTCTTCAGGTAAGGTGTTAAAGTCATTTTTGTGCTATAAGGACATTTATTAAGAATTTATTCCACAGTATCACCAGTCTCAGCTTCTCCTTCACTCAAGCACCGGAGTCCATGAAGGCGGTCGTGCAAGTAAGTGGCAGTTCCAAATACCAATAAAACTGTTTATCTGGACACTCCATGATCCAAGATACCATTTTCCGGAAGTTTCTACCAACAGTTTGAGAGCAAAGTTTCTCGTCAGACGATGTGGCGATGTGCCAAATCGTGGTCATGGTTTGTCCTGGTCTACAGTGAGTGTCTAAGTCTTTGTCGGTCTTTTTTCCTTTGCCAATGGCGCGACGATTGCTGCTAAAATAACTTTGGAAGTTATGGGTAATGCAAGGCTGGGGGGATATGTCGTTAATGTGTATAGTTTGCTTGGAAGAATTCTTTGAACTTGTCACAAGTAAGAGCAAGCCTAAACAATTTCCTCGTATCTTGCTCTTTATTTCCAAGAAGGGTACCAAGGGTACCAACACAAACAATCTATTCTAATATTGACAATCTAATATTGTACTTTGCTCTGGCTGAAGTGAACATGAGCGACTACGCGCATTCACTTCAAATTTTAGTGTATTTGGGACCACAGTCAGATAACTTTGCTTTCAAACATGTCATAACTGTCTAATGTCTTTCTATCCCTGCTTACTTCTAGAGTTTGTATTTACTGACCTCAGCATTTGGTAACCTAATTGACCTATTTGCTGTGGCAGCTTTGGCATCCGTGTGGAACAGTCAGGTATAAATGGTTCCCTATTATACCTCCAGGATGCCTTTTTAACCAAGTTCTCTTTCTTTCTCTTCCTTTCTTCCTAAATTTACCTAGGCCCATGAATTCTTCTTCTTTGCTGGCATAATGATCCTAGACATGATGGTTCTTGCCTTCATGGCCACCAAATACACCTACGTTGATTATACCAAGGGCGACCCCCACGCGCATCTGTTCGATGATGAAGAGGGGCATGCGGATTTGGAGCTGGAAGAAAAGAAGAGCCAGAAATCCATTGAATACACATAACAGAATTTATATTTGGGACTTAATAAACTTTATATATGGTTTTGTAACTGCTTCTTCTCCTGTGTAAAATGTCATTTTGTCTTTTAAGTGGTTATTTAGGGAAACTACCTTATGTGTAAGTGAAATGTCTACTTTTGCCTTTTCTCTTATCCCTAAATTGATTTTAGTGATATGGTTGCCCCTTGAAAGAATAATTAAGTGATGATTTAACATAGCCTTAATTAAATACAATATAACTGGCTTACTATGTATAAATTTACATTGCAACTAATTACAGGCACTCTACCTTCTCACCAACGCCTTTGGCAATCTGATTGATCTTTTTGCCGTTGCCGCACTTGCAAGCGTCTGGAGCAGTCAAGTAAGAAGAACATTAAACTCTAAAAACCCATCTGGCACTCAACCTAAACCATATTTTAGGCCCACGAATTCTTCTTCTTTGCCGGCATAATGGTCCTAGACATGCTGGTCCTTGCCTTCATGGCCACGAAATACACCTACGTCGACTACACCGCCGGCGACCCGCACGCGCATCTCTTCGACGACGACCACGACGAGCTGGAGATGGGTGAGACGAGGAGTCATAAGTCCGTGGACAAGGAATGAACACTTTGATATTGTGTATTTGTATAAACCAATGAGTGCCAATATGATTATTATAAAGGTTAAAGGTCGTCCCTTGATGAGATATGACGGACTGCATCCAGGATTGTGTTGAATTTCTCCATATTCTGGGAGTGCATTGTTCTCAAGCCAAAGATTAGTGATCGTAAGTTGAGACCTGCGACACCGCTTTTCCAAGGCATGTTGGCCAATTGCTTGGCATAGTAGCATCTAAGCAACACAAAATTAGAGTTGGGGGCATTTTTGTTTATAGCTTACTTACCGCTCAATATGGCCGCTGAAGAGATTGTAACCACTCCTCTCGCAGCTGCTTTCAATGAAATCTAGGTGTTTGGATTCTACGGCTTCGGGGATAACATATTCACATCCCATGGCGGTCACACTTTTCACCTGCAGTTTTATTGTGACATTACAGTACGTAGGTTCATTACAGATCCTTACTTGCAGAATTTGCTTTGTTTCGACATAGCACAGTGGAACAAGAGTTTCATCCGGGGCTGGCGGGCACTCCATGATTGGCATTTTTCTCTTGCTTAGCACGGGAATATAATGCTGGCTGGTTTGAATCTCATCAAACTTATTGGCTCTCCAAACTTGCTCTTTATCCAGTAAATCGACAGGACCCGGACAAGGAAAATGTATGGAGTGATCGCACCCGTAGCAGAAATTTGCTAGCTCACAATTCGCAAATGGCTCTTTCTCTTGGGTCACCTGGTACGAACTGTTTGTCTCCTCTATTTGGACGATGGAATTTGTCCATTCAAAATGAACATCGCAAGCCTAAGCCAAAATCCATCTTTAATTTAGCTGTATGTACCATTGCCTTGTACTTACCTTGTAAATATGGGGCTTAAACCTGCTAGTCCGACCTCCCTCAAGAACGTATCGCTTCCTTCCACCTACTCTCATGTAAGTGAATACAGTCTCATTGTCCCCACTCTTGACCACTTTCTGCCCGGCATATACTGCAAAAACATCCCTCAATTCATCGTCCTGCAAGGTCATTGGATTTTTGAAGGCATCCTTAGACATGAGCTAGACATACCGTGTACAAAGTCGATACATTGGCGATGTTGTTGATAGCAATGTAGGCCTTCTCAAGAGCAGATTCGAGCAGAACGTGGTCGTCCATGATGCTCGTCACCGTTGAGTCATACCATGGCTGGGAGGTGACCTGGAAATCGGTGAAGTAGGCAGCAGACGAGCTTGATATGAAGATCAAGTTCACCGTGTAGACAATTGTTAGTTGTTGCATATTGAGCTAGAAAAGTCAGACTGAAACACGACGGTGATCCGCTCTGCTCAGTATGTTCAAATAACATAGTGCATAAGCAAGGGCATCAATCTTAATTAGAAATGTTGAGGAAAGGAAGTAGGCTCTGGGAGTACGGATGACTCTAGAAAAATGACAATGCAATGTAAGTACATATGAATTAAACTGATTTTGCAATCTGTTATAAGATTAGTTTGAAAAAGTATATTTTAATCACGAATGTGCCTCCTCTGGTTCACAATGAACATAGTTTTCTAATCCTCGGCTTCTTGTTCTTCCCCCGAAATGGATTCATCGGCCACTGTCGGTCGCCCCTCGCACGCCGCCTTCCGCTCAATCTCATCGAGCCTGTGATCCAGATGCTCCTTGAGCTCCCGCATCGAGTGGAAGATGCTGTTCTGGGAGATGGGATGACGCTTCACACCATAAGGGCTGTTGCACAGAGACTGAGCACAGCGGCAGCTGAAACGAGGGTTGTGCTATAACCGCTTTTACTCTTATTATGTGCATCATGTAAAACCTCTTTCCATAGTCGCTGAATGTTGGCGTTGTGCACACATGCGGGTCATACGGCCCTGGCGTCTCCTGCAGGGACATCTCCGCGCACCCCATGGCCTCCACTGTGCGCACGGCGATTACCTCGTTGTAGCGAAGGAAGCAGACGGGCGCGACATCAACAGAGGAGGCCGGCGGACATTGAAGCTTCTTCAAATCAGACACTCTGTAATGAGGAATGAATAAGTTGTTCTGAAGAGGGGTTGACATGTCAACTCACTTTTCCCCGTGGTACTTCTCGACCATGTCCACTGGCTCTGGACACTGCGACCCGCTGTCCCCTCCGCACTCGTAGCAGAAGAGCGTCGGCACGCAAGAATGACGCTGCACAATGAGAGGTCGGTCTTCAGTCAGCTGGGAGGAGTATTCAGGGTCTGGGGTCGCCTCCATGGAGCAAACCTGTAAAACATGGCGGCTAGTGGAAGAATCAAGGCGATTATCGATTATATTAGTTTTGTGACCTTGTGCTGGCATAGCCACCGTGGCTGGTTGACACAGGACGGAACGCCGAACCTGAGGAAGTACGTGACGCCGTCGCCCACGTCCTCCTTTGCCGTATACAGGAAGAACGGTTTCGAGTACGACTCCTCCTATAAGGAAATTCCGTTTATATACAGAGTGCGACGTATTATTGTACTTTAATGGTACCGCGTTGGAATCCGCGACGTAGTTATTGAGCGCGTCCACCACCTTCCTCTCCAGCCTGAGCCTCTCCCCCTCCCCAGGGGAGAACTCCTTGATGGACGGCCGATCCCACACAAAGTGGAACTCCTCCGGCACGAACGAGGTCTCGAGCGCCCGCGACGGACCCCGGACCTCCCCCGTGTGAACGCCCTCCGCGGCCAGGGCCGACCTCACGCTCACCAGCCAGATCAACGTCAGCAGCATCGTCGTCGAGTCAGATCCGTCTTTTGCTCATTGATTGGAGACTGCGAACGCAATGGCGAGCAGAGCGATGTGTTAAGAGGAGAGTCTCAATTGACGCCTGACCGAGTTTATGAAAAATGCACAGTGAGCATAATAACACCCGTTGTGGACAATGAAGGACTAAGTGTCATACATGGAGAAGAATGCGCTGCTAGACCAGAAGCATTAAACGCATCTTAAAACGATACAAGCAGCTTTTATGGGAGGGGAATTTTACGAAAATGGAATAACAATGATGTCATCGCATGGGTATTTGTCAGTCAAAAATACTTGTAAGATATATATTAACACATTTAAAAGTATCGCATTAATGTGAATTTAAAGAAGCATGAATCTTGTAAATGGCGCATATAGTATGTGAAACTGTTTCCTTCCTCGCATTGAATATTATGTATCAGGTAAGACTGGTGTTTAAGTTATAGAGATGAGGTCTCCTCATCTTCTTCTCCCCACTTTCACTCGTATTGGCACTTTTTTTTATCCTCCCCGTTCTTCTAATCGGCATTGAGATAGATGTTCAAGGGATTCTTTCCTTTTCGTCTGCTTGGATCGAGCTTTGGCTTTAGGTTAATACTTCGTTTCGGCTCTGAAATTAATGATAATTATAAAAACCGGTTTGGCCCTAATTTGATTCGTGTCCATTACCGTCTCTGATGCCAATGCAAATATCCCACTCCCGTTTCGATAGACTTCGATCTCCGTCCAAATCGCAGTTGCTCTGAATCCGCTTTCCACAGAGCCGCAGCGTCGCCTCTTGCTTCAGGGCTGAGCGGAACGGCTGCAACTCGGACCGGGAGAGGCGCTCGTCCTTGTTGCGGTCCAGCTCCATGAACTGCCATTTCCCAACGCGCTCCTCCAACGTTAACGATTGACTGTCTCCAGTGAAAAGGAAGCTGCGGAAAAGGAAATGTAAACAATACCAACTTCATTCCATATTCGCAATACGCACCTTAGATTATCCTTTGCCTTTTTGGTGGCTTCCAGCATCTCTGTGATCAACCACTCAATGATATGCTTCCTGAACTCCCTCCTTTTGGGCTCTGGGCACTTTGTCCAATCGGAGCCTCGTCCTACTCCAAGCCTCGTCCGCAGCGTCGCACCCTCCCCATCCTCCGAGAAGGAATTGGAGCTGTGACAGTCAGGCCGGGAGTCCTTGACTGAAGTGCCGCGAATGGGCTTTCCAGAGGCCTCATCCACGCACCAGCAATATCCGCTCGGCTGTAAAAGGTTCCGTGAGTGTCATGTTAACTTCCGCTTTGGTGATCACCACTTACCTTGTAGCATTGGACCGCCTTGAAGCGGCCGTCCTTTTGACACTGGGGCACGTAGGCGTCAACCTCGGTGGCTGCGCTCTGCTTCTCCTTTTGCACTGTCCAGCAGGACTCTTCATCGTCATCCTCGTCCTCTTCGTCATATTCAGTAGACGGTCGGAGGTTATGCGCCTTAGAGCTTGTAAGTGGAGCTCCAAATGTACGACCATTGGAGGCGGCGGAAGAAGAGCCTCCAAATGGAGAAGAAGACTGCGGCTTGTCCTCCTCAGCTAGAGATCGGAAGACTTGGAAGGAGACTGAAATGTACAACAGCAATTTATACACAGTTGTCACATTTATTATTCATGCAACTTACTGTTCTCATCGAGCCCGAGACACGTCTTCCATTCCTTGTTGGAGACTCGCTTGTCCGAGTCCAGGTCACAATACTTCCAAAAGTGTCTGGCGCATATTCGGTTCCGCACCACCCGCTTCACCAGCAGGCGGAAGGGTTTGAACTCCTGCTTGCGGAGCTCTCCATCACTGGAAATAGAATGGCAATGAATGAAGGCGGTTTTGCGGGGGTGGATTGAATAATAATGAATTCCCCTCTTCCTGAGAAGAAACTCGTCTTGCGGTTAATGGTGCGTGATCGGCGACGCTTGATGGCGCGAGACCAACGTCATGAATACTCACCCATTCTCATCGAGCTGCTGGAACTTCCACTCGACGATCTGCTTCTTCTGCTCGCCGAACGCCGTGGTCGTGGTGCCCTCCTGGCGGTCGTCGTCGTCGTCGTGGCTGCGCCGGCGGGCGCCAGAGTGCTGGCGTTGTCGTTTCAATCGCTCCTCGGACATGAGCTCAATTATCTCAGTGCTGAAGGCGTCGCGATCGCTCTGAGTGCAGGCTGGAAGAGAGCAAAATCAACTATAAAACGGAATACTATTAATTCAAAGATGAATGAAGTTAAGGGGTCGGTTAGCTGCATGCATATGTATCTTGTGACTTACTGCTCCCTCTTCGCCTTCCGTTCCCCTTATTCTGCTGACGACGACGCTGTTGCTTTTGGTGCACCCTCCCGTCGCTCTTGTCCCGCCTCCGCCCTCCGCTCGGCCTCCGCCCCCGACCGCGCTGCCGCCTGTTGGCCAGATGCTGCTGCTTCCGCTGCTGCTGCTTTCCCCGCCGATTCCGGCGCCGAGACTCTGCAACAGGAGGCTCATTCATGTCCAATATTATTGCATGATCATATTATGATCAACACGGGAAGTCGGATTTATAAACAAAGTTGAACTCGTTCTCACCCTTGCACTTGGGTCTGTCATAGCTGACGGACGAGCCTGGAATGGGTTTGCCCTCCTCGTCCACGCACCAGCAGGTCCCGGTGCCGTAGTGACACTGGACTTCAACATAGGAGCCGTCATCTCTGAAAAAAACGAGAGTTGAAGACAAAACTCTTGCAACTTAAGCTGTAGTGTTACCTGCATACTGGGACAAACATCTGAATGCCCGATTCGTTGGACGTCTTCACTGCATGTGCATGCTCTTCCAGGCATCGGTGGGTCACTGGAACATAAAGTAAGGAATGTGACCAGTCATTATTGGACATGAAACATGCACATAGCTCAGCTCTGGGATTAAGGCCGCCGCCGAACTCCAGTCTCAATCATAACTCTGCTTCATATATTGTAAACAACATTCCTCAATCTACTTTCATTGAGCTCTCATTTTAGACAAAATTGGCGCCATCGTTATGAGTTGCCCAAATCAATGCGATGAAATTGGCTTGGTTAACTTTGACAAATTCCAACTTACTGATGACATCATCTTGCGAGCTCTGAACCGTGTAAAATAGTTTATTCTCTTGGAACGTGGGTTTCCCCCTCATTTTGCATGGTACAAACAAAATAACATTTAAAGGGCTTGACCAAAGAAACTGCATCTCATAGGTGCGGGGAAAAAGAATGAGAGAAAGTACATAATATACGTACAGGAAAAGAAACCGACTTTTAATCTCTCTCTCTGAGCAAACCCCAAGTTGCACCCCCTTCCATTGTCTGGGAATGCAGCTTGCACTACCGCACGAGATCTTGTCATGTACTCATAATAAACGACACTTCATCTTCGCCACACATATGCTTCTGGAATTCCTCCTTTTCCTCGACCGTGTTTTCATCAATGATGTCATGCTCCGAAAACCAGTTCAAACTAAACTCACTTTTAGAAGAAAGTGACGAATTCTAACACCTTTTTGAAGGAAAACGAACTTTTCTTGTTTATCCATTCTTACCATCTTCCACACACTCCCCTCTGTATGCAATCTTGACCCTTCTCTGTCGGCCGCTGTCGTCCTTGCTGCAGACGTTCGCCTGGTCGAGGGCGCACTTGTTGCGGTACGTGACGTCGTCGGAGCCGCAGACGGGGCGGGACGACTTGGAGGCGCAGTCGACGTCGCAGAGCTTTGGCGGTGGGGTGATGCCGCCGGGCTGAAAATGGACAATGGCATCGATACAATTTATATTAGGCGCTGTATTCTCGCACTTTAAATAAATCCAGTTTCCAGTTTCTCTTGATTAACTAGCTGCATTTTTTGTTCTCCAAATTTTAATGACTCGAACCCAATATTCAGCAGCAGCAGGAGAAGGAGACTCATCAATATATACATATATACCATGCAAGGGGTCAGTCAGGTTTTTCGCTTAGGCTACCCCTGCAATAGCAATTCGAATGTCTGTATAGACAATAAAATTACATTCCTTGTCCGTGTAACGTGATCCTTCTCTCTGCTGCTGGCCAGCGCGCGTTGGCAACTTGGGAACAATAATCGGCGCCGAGCTGTCTGACAGAGTCGAAAAAATTAAACGAGAAAATCCCTTCGAAGGGATTTTCCAAGAATTAAAGACTCGTCTCCAAATGGATATCAGATTAATGGTTCAATTATGGCTCAGAAGCCAATGACAAGCTGACTTTTATTTGCGTCGTGAAACACCTGTGAAGTTTAATGATTGCTATGTATTCATTTTATTAGTCAAATGATGGTGGCAATGACAAATATTGCAGTACGTATTATTGTATTCTTTATTATTTTTACAGTGCAATAGACTGCGTTAGAAAACGGTCTTTACTGCTGTTGGTCAAAATGCAACTTTACAGGTTGTTCTTGTCCTCATTTCATATTACTACCATGTACCATATAAACACCCTGTTTTCCCTGTAGCCGAGCCAGATAATTATTACCTTTCTTCGGCAAAGTTGAGCTCTAAAGAGTTTTCCTCTTTCAACAGCCGGCTTTTTGGACACCTGTTTTCACCAGAGAAGAAGAAGAAGATTTATCAGAGAATAAGAGACTCACGAAAGAGGAATCTCCCCGACCAACGCTCTCTCTCTCTCTCTCTCTCTCTCTCTCTCACCCTGTAATCGTCCAGCAAAACCCCACCCCCTAAAAGAACAAAAATCGGTTCTACCAGACAGCTTGGCGCCAGAAGCGAAGAAATTGCTGAAGAAGAAGAAGTTTACAACCACCACCCGACAAGACAAAACGTATACGTGAGCTATTATATAATTTGATAAAGGTTTGCCTTTCTCGGAAGCTCAGAATGAACCCTTCTAAGAAAAACAATGGGCACATTTAAGGTTGTGCTTCTAAGCAGTGTTTATTACTTGAACCCTAAAACAGCTAATTTCTTGACGTTAAGATCTCTTCCCTGTACTGCACTGGTCGAACTAGTAAAGAATTAACTATCGTTAGCCACATTCTTCACTTTTGTGATTCTTCTTATATTCCCCAAGGAGAAGTCATCCTCATCACTCTCTATGAACTGATTCTCCAGCTTTTGTTTCTGGGCGATTTTTTTGTCTTAAGGATGAAAAATAGCGATGACTTCAATCTGTCACCAGAAGAAGATCAAACATGATGTAACTGGACGAGGAAAAAACTGCAGTCTTTTATGATGAGTGCATGAGCTCTAAAATTGGCCAAAGAGATTGTTCTGGTCAAAGAGTTTGTTTCAAGCAGCTTGAGGCGTATTTCCACCGTCTCCTTCTACAACATGTCACTTCTGCTTCAAATATTGCACTACTAACAGCAGACCTGTAATTTTCGGTCATTTCGGACAGTTTAGACTCTTAAAAATGGAAGAAGACCGGAGAAGAGTTAGTTTTGCAAAACGACCGCCAACTACTGCTCCTCTTCATTATGATTATTTAACATTAGGCATTTCCTGCAATAAGCATGCTATGTAGATCAAACTTACCTCTGAATATGCCTCTGAGAAGCCTCCGAGAAGTAGCAAACACAGTGTAACAAAGCTCCATTTGACAATACTTGACATGGTTGAATATTTAGACTGCATTTTCACTTCAGTTCTGCGAACTAAGGACACATTTATAACACGTTTCCCTCAGAAAGACTCAAACAACACTTCACATAACGCCCAGAGTCTGAAAAATAATAAACTCTTTCCTCGACCGTGTGGCCCCTTCCGCGCGCTTTGAAATTTAAATTTCGACTGAGGACGACGACGACGCGAGCGAGATTGAGAGAGAGAGGAAAAAGGGGGCGAGCAGCTCGAAAATCGAAAAAGCTCCTACTACGAAGACTATCTCTTCATGTAGTACGTCATCCGCCGTTCTTTAACCGGCCGGCGAGTGCTGGGGTGGGTTTCAGCAGTGCTTTCCCAGAGCTCTTACATGTGTCATGAAGTGGGTAGCTGTTGCGTAATCGGGCTCAAGGAAAGGAAGTGGCTGCTTCCAAAGAAGGTGTGAAATTGATAGGGAGATAAGGACTCGGGCATGTTCATCTTGGAACAGAATGTCCTTATCTCAAATGGAGGTAATTATTGATTTGTGGCGGACGTTCTTATAAATGGATAGTGACAGTTGTTTTCATGAATAAACATAAGATTTAAATAACCCTTTTACTTCTACAATGACAAATAGGCGGCTGCATACTCTTCTGTAGAACTGGTAGCTACTGCCATCTATCCTCCAATCTGTGAACCACAATAAGGGAATCCCACAATCCTTCAGTTCATTAAAATCCCTTTATCCGAAATCCTCTCTCTACTCTTCATCTTTTCTTTAATCTTCACCCTCAGCGGTGGTTGCTGACCAGCGATCTATTATTGGCGCAGTGGCAGGTGATACAACAGCAAAAAGGGGAGAAATGAGGAAAGATTAAGAATGGCGAGCACGCTTTTCTACAACAGTTGTATAATATACTCGTATATAAAAAATCTAGCCATTTATGATAATTACTACTTAACAATCATTGTAACACATTGTGGCTCTAAGTAATCGTTAGAAAAATGCTTGTTATACCTAACCTTAACTGTGTGAACAGCGGTGCTCTACCTATCTTTGTTGGGGTGCCATAAAAATAGCATTGCCGGTAAGAGGAGCCGAGAGAAGAAGAAGACAAACGGCCGGTTATTTTGATGGTTATCCAATGAAGCTGCTTCATTTTTAGGCTGTCCATTCTCACTTCTCAGTTGAGGCAAGTGCAACCAGAATAGAGTAAAACTGCAAATAGCATGTCCAAGCATTGATGATGCTCAGCAAAGGAGTGCTCAACTGCATGCTCATCATGACGCTCGTGGGGTTCCTGGGGCTGTCAGCTCTGGTCGTGTTCTTCCTTGGGCCGGGGAGTCTGTTCAGGAGTCCAAAGGATCTCATGTTAGGTGTCATTGTGGATCGGGAGTCTTCGGAGGCCGCGCAGAGGATGGAGGCTGCAGTTAATGTGGCATTGGGGGTAATGACAAGAGCCAACTATCCTTTATTGTCCTTCATCATAAGCTATAAATGTGCTTTGCATTGTGTCTTTCAGGATATTAACGACTCCGTCAGCAGCATTGCGTCCGTGTTCCCTGGCCCTCCTCTCCCACCCAAGGTCATCCTGACCACCTCCAACGCCTCGTCCTGCTCCGACCAGATGGCCGATCTCTACGAATACGGCGTCAGATACTTCTACGCGATTTGCAGCGCCAATGAGGTCAAGAAGCTGTCTGGTGCAGACGATGCGGTGATTTTGACGCCTGTCCCCGTATTGGGGGATGAGAAGCTCAGGACGGTGTCTACCGGAATGACACTCGTACAGGAGGCGAGGGCGTACTTGACACTCTTGAATGATACGAATGTTACAGGTACTGATGATATTAATTTGAAGAAGTGCACTCATTATGCACACGTATCAATTTCTAGGCAAGGTGTTCTACATCGCACCTGTCGTCTTGGACGACCCATCCTCGCAAGCGTTCTTCTCCGCGCTCCAGACTGAGCTGCCCCTATTCCCAGACCTCCGATTCACACAACCCGTCACCGTGGAGCCCTCAGCCTACCCCAAAAGCGACGCCTTCCAGGCTGTGTCCGAGCTGGGCACTCGAATCAACATGTACCCAAACTCCCACGTGCTCATGGTCACCTCAGCCGCACTGGCGGCGCACATTCTAGACACGGCGCATGTCAACCGCGCTCTAAGGAGACACCGCTGGTTCGTCCGCACGGCTGAGTCCGGTTTGGGCACGGGAGCGGCGGACCTGGACGAGAAACTTCGTGGGGTGGCTCCCAGGGCAAGGCACTACGCGCAGAGTGTGTCCCTGGCTACTATTGGCTTGATTGGCGACGGGGACGGCGAACTGGACGTGGAGCTGAGACAATATGCTGAAGAAGCCATCAACCGGAAGGATGGGGGCAACACCGAGCGACTATCTCTCTATGCAGAAGCTCAGGTCTTCGAGAATATGATGCTGTTGCACAGGTAATAATGTTAGCCTCAGTTGAATGAGAACAACGTATTGATATGTCATCTTTTAACAGGGCGTATACAACAACGCAATTCTTGGGCAAATCCCGCTTCCTGGACCACCTCACCACTGAAGGTCCCTTCACCTTCACCACTCGCCCAGAGAGATCTCGCGGCGTGCTTCTCTCCTTCCTCTTCAACGATGAGAGAAGGAACCTCTCCGGACTGCCAAGGACAGGATGGATCGCGGATAGGATCATGTATTTGAAGGAGAACCAAACGGACCTGGTACGAGCTCAGCTCAGCACGTACCCTCTGTACAGGCAGGAGCTTCAGAGGATATCCTCACATTCAGAGGTGCCCTGCTCAGAGCCGACCGTTAAGCTAACACTGCCCCCAACGATTCTCAGTGCTGCAGGCGGGTTTGAGGCGAGGATCTCCAGCCTACCGTTTGCTCTCTTGGTCCCGCTGCAGGAGGGCGTCGACGTCTCCCTGTTCTGTGACCACTCGGAGGTGCTCGGCCGCTTTGCCTGCCTTCCGGACCAGGCAGAAGGGGGGAATATCACCTGTGCAGTATCAGGCATGAACCGGCATATGGCCAAGAGGGCAGTGGACGATGATACTACAGCATTGCTGGACCGCTTTACAGATCACGTCCTACCCACATGGCGGTCTATAGCGCCGTCCATCCTCTCATGTGCCGGATCTGTGGCCGGGTGCGACTTTTGTCTCTACTTCTTCACCACTTACAACGTGTCTGCCGCACACCCGAATGTGTGCATTGGTGGGTGCGCGCTGGGGACGGTGGGATCGTGCACGACGTTGGTGGGGCAGGCGCTGGTGGAGACGGCAAAGATGTCCACCGCCTTGCATGAGGAGGACGAGGAGGAATGAATCTTTATTGTCATAAATGGTACACGGGTTTGATTTAATATTATGTCAGTATTCTAGTAACTCTAATGTTCAATAAACGTACGAATGTAACATTAACAGCCTTAATCTTTCTCATTTTTCCGTTCCTTGGTGTATCTTGTCCAGATTTCTCTGTCAAACCGTGCCAATGTTTGCTCCACATCAAATCCGACATAATCCACTGCAATATAATTTTGAAAACATTGATGTCATTGAACGTATAAATATGGACTTACGGTCGTCTCTAACGTCCTTCTTTCTGCACAAACACTTCATTCCGACCCACTTGAGCAGTGTGATAATGTCCTCCAACAAGACAAAGGGCGGCGGTAAACACGGCTTTAAGTCAAGCTCTCTGACCAACCGGAACATTTCCCACTTCCAAATACTCACGGATTCCGATTGAACTTGCTCAAACAAAGACCTAAAATATTATGTATTATTAGCTGATATGGTCAGGTTGTCGTTATAATCTTACGTAAACACGGCAATGAGCATGTTGAGAAGCATGACGCTGCCAACGAGCATGTAAAGGGCCAGGAAGACGATTGGGAACCATTTGTAGTGTGACATGTCTTCAATAAAATCAGGGCAGCCTGAGGATTCGCATGTCATATCGGTTTCAATGGATAGTCTAAGGCAGGAATTTTATCTAATTTATAAAGATTTTTAAAGTAAGTTACTCTCTTACTCGTCAATGGAGAGTTCTCCATACATTTGCCAGTAGGGAAGGAGAAATATTTTGGGAAGCAAAACATTTAAGCTTTTCCAAGACTATTAAAGAATTTGGTTAATATGAAAATGGAAATTAATGGCGAATTACATGTTCTCTGTACGGTTCCACCAATGCTTGGGTTCCAACTGCGTAGGAAACCATGAAGACACAGAGTAAGATCAGAAAAGCAAATAATTCTGGGATCTGTAAAAAGGTCGTTAATTGTTTTTGAGATTGACAGGCAGCCTTACCATTCTTAGCAAGATTAACAGTTTAGGTCCTAATCTCTGACTGGCATGAAGATATCTTAAGATCTGTAGGAAGGATATTGAGGTGTTGGCAGCTAAGAAGACACGGCCGATCTGATAAACCAGACACAAAAAAGAAGAGGATGGTTTGACAGATTATAGGCAGTATTTCAATAATCACCCAAAAGGTTTCCTTAAAATTTCTCAACGTGCAAGCAATCGCAGTCATGATAATCATACACAAGTCCAGCCAAGTCCATATGTTGGTTATGTATCCCTTAAGTTTATCAATGAATCGTATGCCCTGATACGTCATAAGTTCTCTAAGCTCAGCCAGAGTAAGAATCACAAACCATCCATACAATGCCAGCTCTGGGTAAGTATACTCATATCTAGCAAATACTAACATTCTATTTCGACGTTTATTATTAGGTATGGTAAGCAAACCTGAAGCTGAAGAGAGCTACGTAAGAGTGAAAGATGGCAAAAGTAAGGTAGCTGAGTAGCAGAGTGATGTATTTGACTAAGGGACACTTGTATAACACCAGGATCTTTTGCCAGGCGGAGAGTGGGGCGAGATCATCACCAAGATCATTCTGAAAAAGATACACATTATTCTATACAATAGCTAATAATTAATATTCGTACCTGATACTGTACCAACGGCGTGAAGAGAGCCAGAGGCGGACAGATGAATGCCATGAGCCCCGTCATAATGTTGACCTTTGAGAATCCTCTCTTCCAATTGATGTTGACGGATGATTGACTCTCATCACCTTGAAGAAAATGTGGCTTAAAATAGTCGTTTAAGCATATTGAAAAGATCACTTTATCTCTTACTGGCAATAAGAAACTTAATCTGGCAGTCATATGCGAGTTCAAACAGATTCCTCAATCCATAACGCCGATCTCTATGCTCCAAGAGTGCTGCAGTCATGGTATGGTCCATCTTGCTCGCTAAGGAAAGCATCTGAGTAAGGCTGTCAACAAGCTCTTCTGTGAAAGCCAACAAGCTCCTCTTGGGATTTAATGACTTGGTCAGAATTAGGCACACCATGGATGCAGTGAAGGGCTTTTTACAATGATCTATGAGTAGGTGTAGCAAGTTGGAAGTATCATCATCCTGAGAGAGGCTTGCCCAGAGGAGTAACTCAAAATAGGGATCCTGCTCAAAGATATTATTAGAAGATATACTAGAGCTAATTGTTTCTTAAACACCTTAAATATGGTCCGTCCAGCTTCCAACGTTTTCATCTTTTTAATTTTCTCTTCTGAAAGATTTTCCAAAGGATGATTAAATTCATATATGGCATGAGTATGACCGGAGAGAATCCTGGCCAGACAATCACTAGCTTCGAAAAGAGACGTCACCGATGAGTCCTGAAAAATCACACTCTACAAAGAATGTATCTAAGGCACATAACAATAGTTAAACCAAGTACTTGCATTCGATGCAACTCCGTTAGAGTGTCAACATTAAGGTAGCTCCGCATATGAAAACCTTTATTAAGGAGAATTCGGATGAACTCCGTTTTGTGCTCTGATAAAGCTCTTGTCATGAGATGTCTGCATTCAACTGTGATGTCAGTCTTGGCTGAAACAGAAAAATCGTATCAAATCAACTCCTCAAAGCAAAAAATGTGTACTCACAGCTATCGACTAGTATGTTATCAAGAACATCAGGCCGGTTCCAGTCAAAGCAGAACTCTCTTTTACTCTTGATTGGCACTTCGCTTAGAGCGAGGGAGCGAGAAAGAATCTCCACACTCAACTTGGAATCCTTTGCTGGCAAATACATTTTCTTTTTGTCATCATCTCTTAAGCTGCTGAAACTGCATAGATGAGATTTTTAAAGATTTAACAACATTTAAGGGGGAGTGGTAGCCGTGGTCGCAAATCGCTCGGACCCTGTGGCCCAGAAGGTTGCTCACGGCGTTCTAGTGAATGAACTGAAAGATAGTGTCCAAAAATATACAATAGAGGATCACGAGAAATATGTCTATAAAACAACATTTAAAAAATATTTTGCTTACTCGCTATCATTCAGTCTGGTCAATAGGATTACTGATCCCGGCTTTGTAGCACCATCTATTGCTCGTTTCACAGTATTCCCATCGGTTCCAATAACAAGAGTCAGGAATGGAATACCTTGACCCTGGAGAGAACACATTTATTGTTATTTTAATGGTGACGGACGTACTCGTATACCTCCACAACATCCTTTAATTTACTGTGTATCATATCCATTTCATCATTAACTACAGAACTGTGCGGACCACTTTCACGGCCATTGTCAACCAACAGGAAATGTGAGTGATTGGCATCCAGATCATGAGCTAAACAAAAATACAACTGTGAACAAGC
>LR139025.1:3956-14933 GCA_900659605.1 Tisbe holothuriae | reverse complement strand
GTACATAAAATGGTGTTAACTCACTGCTCTGTCTGAAGTAATGAGTCACAAGTCACATTTACTAACCCTTAAAGGTACAACAAATGTTATTTAGTGCCTTGGAGATATATACTACCATGGTGAATATTATGTTTGACCATCATTTCATCATAATAATTGGGGTTTGAACACTTAAAACCATCAAAATTGGTTAAAAATCATTAAATTCAATTAATGAAAAATTGTGGCAGTATTTACTAAATAAGGGTCACATTGATTTTTATTTTCTATTAAATTAGGTATTTCTGGCAATGCTGAAAACATATATTTCTTCTATTCATAAGCATTTAAACCATGTGTATGAATGTTTTCAAACTTAGGACATCTCAATATTTGGCCAAGCTGGCTGCAGAACAGATAAAGCACCAAAATTATACCTTAAAGTTGTAAGTCATGTAACATTGTGTGAGGTCCCAATATACTGTTGATGAAGGCTTTATATAAAATTTCCCACTCTAAATTTGACATTTTTACTTCATAAGGAAATTTTTAAAGTGCAGCAGAACAGAGATATTGACATTGTTAATGAGGACATGAGTTATGAAACACCCTGTAGGTAATTCTGATACCTTTTCAACAGGCTGGAGAGCAATTTTGCTGTGACCGTCGGCTTCGAGGAGCACCCCCACCTAGGCTGCAAATCCCTGCGAATGTAAACGAGCTGAAGGGAATGTTACCGGTAGGATTTTTGGGCGCAGAAAGCACCAAGCAGGTCATGAAAGTCGCTCAGAAATTTGCTCAGGAGGGAGACGAAAAGGGGCAGGTAAATTGAGGTTATTAAAAAGTGGCTGATATATATATTATATTCCTGCCTAGGATATTAAAAAACTCCTATTGGCCGACTCTGCGAGTACAAATGCCATCCGCATAAAGTCTGCGGACCACATCCTTGTGGCCGAGGAACGCCTGTCCACTTCGCCTTTGGCGGCCCACTCTACGCAGGATAGGGAGGAGGCCAGCACTTGTAGCTGTCTCGAGGGCAACTCTTGCTCCATCGGCAGGATGGACTTCAGCTTTGGTGAATCCTGCTCCTTCGGATCGGTGCGCTGCTGCGGACCCAAAGTCAGGCTCATGCTGCAACAACAAGACGCCGTTGTTGATGAGGAACAGTCGGTTTTGCTCGTCCCAGAAAGCATGCGGATGGATGAGACGCCGACGACAATTTCAGCAGAGAAGGGTCACGTTCAAGTTCCGGAAAACATGCTGCTACAAGTAAGACAGTGACCGTCGAGAAGTAACATTGGGATTAACACTCTTTTACAGATGGACAAGAAGGAGGAGGACCTTCTTAGCAAGTCGGAGGAGCCAATTGTTGTTCGATATGAGACCAGCAACAACTCTTTTCAAAGTAGGAGTTCGATTCCCATTATGGAAGGACAGGTGGTACCGCAGGAAGAAAAGGATGCTGCTGGATTGGCGACAACCGTCGCCCAAACTGAACAACTGAGAGAGCAAGCGGCTAACAACGTTCGTCAGATGGAGTTTTACCGCCAGCAACAGCTGATGCTCTTGGAAGAAGAATCTCGTCGAAGGGTGTTACTGCAGCGGCAACAACAGCAGGGAGGCTTCCTCGGACAGCTAGGGGCCATGTGGAATGGAATGACGGCTGGCGTGGGATCTTACTTATTTGGAAGACAGTAGAAGCCCGAATGATGCAAATGATCAAAGTATATAACGCAAATTGGACAGCGATAAATTTATTTTTTAATAATTCGATTCGAGAAGGAGAGAGTAGCTAGAGAATAATAAACAGAGGTAGGGATAAATTGTCGTCTACAAATTTGTCGTCTGCTGTAGATTCCATGTTTGTCGTCCTGAATGTTTCCAATTTTGTCGTCTATGAAACATTTCCATTTTTGTCGTCTACATATTTATTCCACAAAAGTCTCCCTCTACACCCTGTCAGAAATGCTCTATAGAATGATGACTTAACTGATACAAGCTAAAGAGGAAATTCAGTTTTCACATAACCATGGATATTTAACATATATGGTATCCCATTTAATTTAACATGCCTTTTAATCATTCTTTTGTTGTTCTCATTACAATTATTTTCTATGCATAGTAAACCAGAGGAAACTAAGCTCTAAACATCTTATGCAGGGGTCATTGCTTTAAGTAAGGGTTTCTCCTCACGCACACATATGATGCATATGATGAACCATTTTATGGTTTCCAACGTTAAATAACTTAAATATGATCTTCAAGATGCCCATGAAAAATTTGAGCTGCCACAGAGCTAGGAGACCCAGGGCATAGGCCCCGCAAGGCTAGGTTGTCATGGGTGAATATTTCTTGTTTAAAGGTTAGCTCAGACAAATAGGTATAATTTAGGCATATCTAATATTTTTGACCTCAACATGATATGAAGATCTTCACGTTTTAAAACAACCATTAGATACGGGCAATTTTTGAATTTAAAGGACGTTTTGGGAATAAGATGTCATTGAGTACTAGAATTGTTCCTCTACGTCAGCTCTTAGACGACTTTTATGGAATCTATTTAAGGCGACTTTGGAGGAATCTACATTTGACGACTTTTTAGGAATATATTTCTGACGACTTTTATGGAAAAATTGTGAGGACGACAATTTTGTAGACGACAAATTATGACCAGGTCTTCGTTTGAAGTACTTGGAGAAGCCAGTCGATACTGTTTTCCTATTTGACTGAGTACACAAGGTTTTGTTTGGCAAAAATGGTTTCTAAGGTTAGACCTTGAAATGAAAGAAGACTGATATGTGCCTCCATTTGACACATCAGTTGAATAACTGTCTGATATCGCTACTTAAATTTAATGTGCATTTCACAAAAGTTTTATGAGGTTTTATGAGACTTGCAATAACCAAAGTCTACAGTAATAAAACCCTTAATCTCAAGATTATATTACCAGCAATTTGACAATATGGGATTAAAGTAATTAAAACCATGTGGTATTTTTAATATTATGCTAAACCCAGTATGTCCTGTAAGTTTAAGCAACGTTCTAAAACATATATTGTAGTTACACTCCACGTTCGCCGTCGTCGACAAGCAAAGCAATCCCTCTACGACTCTTTTGGGAATTCCCTGTCGAACTGCAGTTAAAAGAAACGAACGGGACATGGAAAAAGAAATCGGCATACATGCATTGCATGCTTTGGTATCGTTAATCACATATTTACAGTACATCTGCTCACGTATTGTATACACAAAACGTACTGAATGGTCCATATTTATACCTTGAAACGGTCAGAAGAGGTCCCAAGGTCGTTATGTGTCTTCATGTGCACAAAGTTTTTAACCTCTTGCTAAAGAGGTCCTTTCCTGTCTTTAACAACTTGAAAGTGCGTCAAGAATTAAACTTTGAGGGAGAGGAAGTGAAAAAAGGGGAAATGGTTTAATTAAAGGTCGGTCTTAGAGATGGCCTTGCACAGTGGGCTAGTACTAGTATGGGTTATAGTAAAATATTGTTGAAAGTACTCACATGCGTCATAAACTCATAAGATAGACAAGTGAATTACCCAATTGCCCAAACTTTTTGATGCAATGTTATGCCAAACTACTGTGCCATGGGATTAGTAGTCTGTGACAATGCATGGTAATGAGATGTCTTTATAAGATGACAATATGCACCGAGCTAAAACTTGAAACATGGTGTTAAATATGTCATCGAACTCCGCCTCGGTTTCCATCTTTAAAAAATGATAGAGAAGCCAATTTTAAGACTACTATAAGATTGCCGAGGGCAAAAAATAATAGACTCGGGCATGAGGAGGAGGGGGAGACTAGATAACCACTAGAGAGCATGAAGTTTAACCCTAAAATACAAGCTATACTTACGCTAGTAGCACTCTACGAAGCCATAACTGCACAGCGCATCACAATGTATGTTAGCCAGACCGGACCGTGGTATATAAACCGAGTCCGTTATTGGATTACACGTGTCTCAGCCGAGGAAGGAGATCGGAAGAAGCCAAGAAAGCTGAATAAGTTATGCAAAATTCCGAAAAAAAGTATAAAAAGTTGGCCGTTAGATATTTTGCTGCCGCCGCCTTGGTCTAACTAACTCTCTCTCAACGGAATCGAAGCAAATCCTCTGTTGAATTTTGCATTGAAGGAAAAAGAGAAGAAGCAAGAATGTGGAAAGACTGAAGGAGGGAGATTTATCATATGATGAAATGATGACTAATGGATATGATAGAACAGAGAGTCTACTGCATATGTACGCAATATCGATCAGAATGAATGGGAATGGGTCTTACGCACAAATTGATGTAATCAATATTTCCAAAAGTTAACTAAACAAGATTAGTTGTGTTATATGCACTGTAGAGAACTTGTTGCCTTTTGATTAATTTTTTAACATTTCAGACTGCCCGCTCATCCCGCCACAAGGTTCAACTGAAGAACGTCTCCCTTGAGACGGGAGGCACGTACACGTGCGAGGTGAGCGCGGAGGCGCCCAGCTTCAAGACAAAGTCGAAGAAGCAGTACATGGAAGTTGTGGTTATACCGTCGAAATCGGAGATCAAGGGAGCGCAGCCAAAGTACAGAGTCGGGGATATGGTTAATGTAACTTGTTACTCATACAAGTAAGTAGAACAACACATTTGATTATTAAACTGTTTAATGGTATGCCCATCTTTTTTCCAGCTCCAAGCCACCTGCAGCACTGACTTGGAGAGTCAATGGTCAAGAGGTAACTAAAAGTCTTTGTATAATAAGGCGTCAATGTTCACTTTTGTCCCTTTCTCTCAGGTTGCTGATCCCTATTACGAAGCCTTTGGTCGCGATTTCAACCAGCAGAACCACCAGCGGACCGCCACCGCTTACAACAACTACAACAGCTACAACGACTACAACGATCGCGACGGCAGGGAGGGCAAGAATGGGCGGAGGAAGGGGTCGAAGAAGCAGCAGAGGAAGAGGATGCACGATGCGTTCTCAACACCGATTGTAAGTATATTAGACCGGATCTAGAACGCTTTGGCGTTTTGACTTTAGAGGTAAAAGTTACTTAAATTTGGTGTAGAGTAACTCTTTCAGTCAATTAAGAATCATAATTTGATTTGAAACATTTATATAATCATGCATTTTGGATCACAATTTGCAGAAAAATCACAAAAAATGCAAACGGATTAACAATTTATGCGAAGAAGCACGTCACACATTTGTTACGTAATGTCTACTTTATCCAATATTTCCTTATTTTCAGCTCCAGGCTGAACTAAAGGAATACAAACCGAAGGAGGAGCCGGGTCAGCTCGCCACGAGCGCTCTCGGCATGTCCTTCACCGTTCAGGATTATCACATCCGGGGTCTGGAGCTGGAGTGCAGCGCGAGTATCGGCACGGCGCACTCGCAGCGCATGCTCGAGACCATCCCGGTCACGCCAAAGGAGCAGCCGGCGGTGTCGGGGACTTGGTGGAGTAGCTCCACAAGTGCAAGCTCAAGGAGAGGTAAACTAATATTACAATATTGTCTCTAATTATGTCAAGTAAAGGCATCATCATACGAGGGCCAGTTAGACATCACATTAAAAATGACGTTACATCACATTAACCATGTTTTACGCTTCATATATTTGTTCCCTTCTTTTCCAGCCATCCCATATCTTCCACTCCTCTCCCTGTCGCTCATTCTAACGTGTTTGTTCCTCTTTCCTGAGAAGAGACGGCGACGAGAAGAAGGAACGACGACAGTAGCAGCAGCCATTTCCTTCCAGGTGCAATAAATCCGACAGAAATAACCAGCAGAGAATGAACGACTGCATGAGGGTGCCTGAGCACTGCTTTCTCCGGAGGAAGAAGAAATGGCGTCTTCATCATCATCAAAAGAAGAAAACTATAACCACGGAAGGAAGGAAGAAAAAATGCCCAGCCAAACTAGTATTTGTGAAATGAATTGACGAAATTATTTACTGACAACATTTGCAAGGCATCATATTTTCTTGTTTAATGGGGAAAAAAGGTTTTGTCGGGTGTATTTGCAAATAAATGTTTGGCTGGGAAGTGTGCAAGAAGAACAGGGGTAAAGGGTGTTTGTTTGAAGTGGATAAATGTTAGTAGTGTATAGGCTACAAAGTATCAGTATTGGCAATATATGTAGCAGTTGAATGTTGACACAAATGAGAGCGTGTTTTATAGAGTCTAAGTGATATCAGTTATTAGGATGTCTGCAAACGTGTAGTTTAGGAATGTTAAAGATTATATCGACCTGTTTTATGCGTCGAAAATGTTGCAAGATTGTCAAATGAAATTACATACTTAAAACAATAATACTACTATATTAAGAAAAGATGGCAAAGTATCTCAACTCAAACCCCTAATTCTTCTTTAAAATAATAGTTCATGACTGAATATAAACATAACTTTAAATAGTGTTATATGAGATGGAATTCTGTTTCAATTGTAGACAAGATGTTTGTTTTGGAATATGCTTAAAAGAAGAAAGAAGAAGATCTCTGAACGTTGCTTGTGATGTCAAAATGAAGAAAAAACAATGATATTGGAATTATGGATGACGTCATGGAAAGTATAATAAACTTGGGAAAGTCTATTGATAATAAACCATTAAATTATTGAGTTTAGTTTTTGAAAGGCAATAATTGTTTCCAGCACAACAATCAATGTTTATTATATAACTTTAAAGTCATAGTTTAAGAAGTTTTCCTTCCCTGAGGAAAAGGACCAAAAAGATTTTAAGACACTGTCAACCTCCCAAAGGAATCCATTCTCACTTTGCACTGTCTTTAAAATCTGTTTGAGGTACGCTGAATTCTATTTGCAATCCCTGAGGACATCAAAGTAAGGAAACGTAGGCGAAAAGAATAGCTGGAAAACAAAAGTATACAATGTTAGCCTGGAAAATACAATTCCATAGTAATTGGTTCAGGCTACCCATAAATTGGTCACAAAATAATTGCCTCCGTTTTCAAAATAATGAAACGAGCTCTGAACCGTGTAATTAGCATCACTCTAGACACAAATTTTGCATTCATTTAGCCATCAAATTAACTTTTGTACATTGGGGGTGGATCATACCAAGTATTTATGCACACACAGCTCTACATTCAACCCCATTATGATAATCAAATATCCTTCCTTATTACATGCACGAATCGCAATTATCCCGACAAAACAAATTTAAGAATTCATTGAAAGTTTACTGCTTAACTTGCTTTCCACGCAAATTAGTTGTATTATTGGGTTTTGTATTTCGACAATTTATATAAATGTCTGGTCGGGTGTTCATTGCTCACGCCCTGGTCATAGATCACGGTCACTATCGGCAGTTGGGATCATTAAAGGGAGAGGAGGAAAAAGGTTCATCCCAAGTTGGCGCTTTCTCAGGGATTCACTTTCCAGCAAGACTTTGCTTAACTGAAAGGAGCTTATTTTCAGTAAGGTACTTGCTGCTTACGTTGTTAGTTAATCCTTAATTACGTAATCAGGCCATCAAGAGCAATTATCTTAAGGACAATTGTTCAAAAAGTGCCCTCCTATCACTGCTCCTATGAATGATGTTAAAATAGAGCAGGATAACTGACGTAAGTAGCATATTTGCATAGTCCAGGTCGTATTTGCATAGAAAAGAAGGTAGACAACAAAACGTTGCTAGTCCTTTATAATAAAGCCTTGACACCTTGAAACTACTAGTCACTAAAGATCTGCCTACAGCTGAAGATGGCCATTCTCAAAGTTCTTGTAACTTTGGCCATTGTAGCCTCAGCAACGGCATCTGTGGCACCATCATGGTGGTCAAAGGACACTGACTGGCCACCCATTCCGGAGCCATACAGATGTCTAGAGAGTGGAAGGGATTCTTCTGACTTTGAGGATGAGTTGTATGCAGTCTTCTATGAGATCAATGGTGGAGAGAGAGCCGATTGTGAACTTGTCACAGATGATATTTGTCAAGGAACTATTGGAGTCCATCCAATGCCGTGTAAGTTTGTAAAATATAATGTTTTACAAAAAAACTAAATTTTCCATTTAGGCAACTGCCATGCATATGTTGAATGTGTTCAGTTTGAAGAAGATGTCATTCATGCCTGTATTCATAAGTGCGAGCCTTATGATTTAATCTGGGATCCAAATACAGGGGTTAGTTATATTATATTCAATACACATAATCAAGAATATAAAATTGATTCTTTCATTTGGTAGGTATGTGTATATGAGACACAAGCTCCTCCTGGAATATGTGCAGATACACCTGTATCACCTAATCTTCCCTATACTACCCTGGGACCGCTTTGGACTGACCCAACAGACCCGCCAACTACCACAACAACAACACCTACAACCACAACTACAGAGGCTACCACCACCACTACAGAGGCCACCACAACTACCACAACACCGGTACCAACAACAACAACCCCTACTACTACAACTACCACAACAACAACATCAACAACTACTACTCCTGAATATTTAATCTGTACCTTCTATGGTCAGACATTCCCCTACCCCGGTGACTGCCACTTGTACTACATTTGTCTTCCCAACGGCGAGGAAGGAGAGTATGTGGTGAATGTATTTGACTGTGAGGAAATGGTATATGATCCCAATCAAGCAAGCTGTTCTCATGCTTCTGATGAAATTTATGAAGAGCTCTGTGGAACAACTCCTCCTTCCCTGATAAAAATGTGAAGTTAACACCTATATCCTCAATTTAGATATGTATAACCTGGAAAATTATTTTGATAATAACTTGGAATTTTATTATGCTAATGAAAAATCATTGTAATATTTTTATATGTCGACTTATATATGTTTCATGTTTGTAAATGTGATATTATTGTGTAACCAGTGTGACCAAAGTAATAAACTTGTATCTTCTATGTCAATATTTATTTTTAATTAATCGTCTATAATGCAATTATTGCTTTATCAACAATATTATTTTAACGAAAGAAAAAAAAGCCGCACCCCTTTAATAATAATTCCTTGCGATAGTGAACAAGAGAATAGCAATGGAACACTCTATTTTACCATATGGTATAATATTATCCTCACTGTCACTGACTTCATCTCTCAACATTCCCGTGTCCAACTTCCAAACCCTCGGTGGCAGGTCAAACGATGACACCTTCATCAAGGCCAGTGACGTATTTGCCATAGACACACAAGGCAACCTCACAATATGCCTATGGTTCAAACTGTTCTTCTTCAATGGCGGATTCGGATCATTCAGCACAATACTCAGTGTGGCTTTTGAGGACCAACCCAATGGAATCGTCTTCCGTATTGTCCATATATTAACATAATTTATAGCCTATTGAATGTTTATGCCTTAGATATCTACCCGGAAAATGGGCATCTCTATTTTGCCCTCGATTACTACCCTGGACGGGAGACGAAGGATTGGATGTCTGCAAGGGAAGATGTTCTGGAAAGCTTCATACTCATGACTGCTAGCTACTCATGACCTGGTATCATGCATGTCTGCAAATTGAGACTGAACAGCATAACACGACTATCAGAGCATTCTGGAAGGGGATTGAAATTGCAAATGGTATTTTAAACCAATAATAATGCTATTATCTCACTTATAACTAGTAATTATAGACACCAAGGATAACATTACACGGCCTGTACATAAGACTTCCTTCATCCTTGGCCAAGAGCAAGACCTGTTTGGAGGAGGATTCGAACCCAGTCAAGCGTTTTCCGGACAGATTACCGAAGTTGCACTCTGGCAAGAAATCCTGACCCCGGAAGACATTCACAACATGGCCAAATGCAGGACCAATCCGGACTATTCCAAAACATCCTTGGGAGGCATTGACTCATCCGACTACCACCGAGGTACGGACATCCAAATGTCGGATATGCCAGTGGATGAGCTATGCACAGTGGACCCTCTAGCAAATAAACTCCTGTGGTTGTGGTCAACCTCATTCAATGATTTTGAGGCGCAATGCTCTCGTGCTGGCGGCATGATGCCGACAAAACCGCTATCCGACCCAGGGCAGACGTTTAAGGACATAATTCAGCGGGTGAATCGCACTGACCCAAGCATGTATCAGCAAAAATTCCTCGGAATCCACCATCTTGCCATTGTTGATCAAGTTGACTCCAATGGAGCTGGAGAGCTACAGTGGATTAACTACTACACCAAGGAGGTCATTAAAGGTTTAACCGTCAGCAGTGCTGATAGTAACCACAGTGACGTGAATTTGGTGGCTGATGATGAGAAGATATACCCGTGCCCTAGATCCGGTATTTGGCCGTTTGGCGTCTGTCTACTGCAAGAAAGGCATGTCTTCTACCTCAAAGGACTCTGCCGGGAAAAGGCAATCACTGGCTACTATGAAGGGTTTGACACGGAATTCTACGTTTATGGGACTTATAACCGGATGCCTCACTTTAGGTATAGTATAACTATAACTTTACTTTTTATATATTGTTATACAATGCATTGTAGAGGAGGGCATCAAAGTGAGATCTTGTTCATGAACGGTAGCTGGATTGTCCGCTCGACTGTCAACCCTGAGCTCAAATTCATGACTCTGCAACTGTACAAAGATCCGACACGATGCTGCCATTGGGAAGGAACGTTTGGAAGACAAACTTCCATTCTTGTGGATATTCTCCAGGGACGGAGGTGACGTTGACGCTATCCAGGTGTAAAGAGGATCAGTTTACATGTGATTCTGGAGAGTGCATCAATCTAACGTAAGCATAACATTAAACATTGTACAGGCAATGTTCTTGACATATGGTTTAATGTACATGATCAGCAGTAACAGAAACAGTAAAAGTATACAGTAAAAGTAAAACAGTAACAGAAGCAACAAATTAATATACTCTTTACTGTTAACTGATGCCAGTGGTCGCTGCGACAACCACCTTGACTGCCCCGACAGCAGCGACGAGGTCTCCTGCAACGGCATCATCTTCGACCGGACGTACTCTGGCACCGTGACCCCGCCGGGCAACCCGCTCC